>BROE01000014.1:16109896-16159896 GCA_036571765.1 Plecoglossus altivelis
AAAAAAAAAAAAAAAAAAAAAAAAAAGGGAAAAAGGGAAAAAAAAAAAAAAAAAGGAATTTCCCCCCCCCTTCCCCCCCTTCCCCCGTCCCTAAAATGTTTTCCCCCTCTCCCTTAAGCCTGTCCTTCCTCTCCGTGTGGGTAAAAAGCCAAAGTTTTCAAACTGTTTGTGGGTTGGTTGTTTGTTGTGTGGAGGGTGTGTTGTGGTTGGAGTGGAAAAAAAGTGGGGGAGATTTAAGAGCGGGGATCATTAAGAAAAATTTTAAAAAATCCCGATGCACCTAGCCGGCCAGGAAATCAATGGCCCCTAATCGGGATGCCAATCCGGCCCAGTCAAAACAATTAAGAGGAGAGAGGAATGTTGAACAACCTCCTTTCTCTTGCTGTCCCCATCCCGGCACCCATAGCAAGGACAGGAAGAGTCCACGTGAGGGAGGGAGGAGGAGGGAGGAGGGAGAGAAAGGAGGGAGGAATAGGAGGGAGAAGAGAAAATAGAGGTGAGGGAGGAGAAGGGAGAGGGAGGGAGGGAGGCAGAGAGGGAGGAGGAGAGAACTTAGAGGAGGAAGGGAAGAGGAGGAGGGAGGGAGGGAGGAGAGAGGGAGGAGGAGGGAGGGAGAGAGAGAAGGAAAGGAGGAAGGAATGATCGATAGAAGGGAAGGATCAGGAAGGAAATTCGACACTTAGTCGGGGGAGAAGAAGGAAGGGGAATCCTGGGAAGAGAGGGAGGGGCAAACCTGGGAAGAGGGAGGGGGGGATCCTGGGGGAGAGAGGGAGGGAGGTAGGAGGGAGAGGGAGATGTTTTTTTTTTGTGTGTGGGGGGGGGGGAAGGGGAGGAGGAAAGGAAGTATAGGGGGAACTAAGAAGGGGAGGGAAATGGGGGAGAGAGAGGGATCCTGGGGAGAGAGGGAGGGAAAAACGGAGTGAGAGACAGGGAACATTGGGGAGAGAGGGAGGGGATCCTGGGGGGAGAGAGGGAGGGGAACATGGGGGAGAGAGGGAGGGAGGGAGAGAGTGTTTAGAAGTTTCCTACTGTCAGTGGGAGAGAGGGAGGGACAGAAAAACAGGTAGGGAAATAGAAAGAATATGAGGTAAGAGTGAGACGACCATGAAGGACAGGAAAATCAATGGCCTCCAGAAGGACCTGGACTGGATCAGTCAGCGATGATCATTAACGCAGAAACATTACGGTGATAAAGTTGCGTTTGGCGGCTGGACAAATGTTCTCTATTTTTCAACCGGCCGGCTCTTGTTTTATGAGAACGTACTTGTGATAGTCATCGAAGACAAATATAAGGTGTGACTATGAAGTTAAGGGTGGTATTAAAATATAAGGCTTCCTGGTTAGGTGTTTCAGATGTGTTGAAATATCTCCTTGTTGGTGTGTTACACACCAGCACACAGACACCGCCACCGTTCAGGCGTGCACCTCTGAACGTCAACAGACGACAAACAAGACGTCCGAAATCACAAACGCGGTTTTAAAAAACCAAAACAACACGCAACAACAACTCGCAGAAGTGTCCAATCAGATCGAGTGTTTGTCAGCCGAGCCGTCCAATGAAGACAATTGGATCGAGCGGGAGAGACGCGGATGGGGGTGGCTAGTGGGAAGTTAGGTGGTGGGTGGGCGGGGGCGGGGGGTGGGGGGGCTAATTTGGGGTCAATCAATAGATCTCCCCTCTCTCTATCTTCTGTCTGCTCTTCGTGCTAAAATCAATGAGAAAGCCGATAGTTCTCTGGCCTCGTGTGGGTTAGTGAACACACCAACTAATCAGGAAGTCTATGAAAGTGACATTGCTGCTATTAACCTATTGATACGGAGGACACGTGTTGAACACACAAAAACACGCGCACATTCCAATACCAAAACAACTGCCTCCTTCGCTGTAAGCAACGTGTAGGCCCGTGCACACACGCCTGTACACACACGCCTGTACACACACGCCTGTACACACACGCCTGTACACACAGACATACACAGACACACACAGACACACACAGACACACACAGACATACACAGACACACACAGACACACACAGACATACACAGACACACACAGACACACACAGACACACACAGGAGGGATTATTCCACTTGCTTCTGGGACTGTTTTGTGCTTGTTGCGTACCGGAATACAAAACGCTGATAATGAGGGCACAAAGACAGGCGTGTTTCTTTCATAAGTCTTGACAAAACCTGCATTATGTTTCATACATGTTCTATGTTTGCACTTCCCTGCCACGGTCAATTCTGCGCTTGTATATCTTGCATGACGAAATAAAACCGATTCTGATTCTGATTCTGATTCACCCAACACCCATCTGTGAGCGGTGTGGTGGACGGCGAGGCGGTCTGTAATTGGCCGCGTTCAGAGAGACCCTTCCCCCCTCTCATGACTGACTGCTGCAGTCTGGCCTCCTCGGCTGGTCCTTGGCCATGCAGAGAGGTCAGAGAGGGGACTCAAAATGGCTCCGGGTGGACGCCAGTTTCAATCTAACACAAGGCTGCAGCCATTGGCGAGACGCCACCGACACGTGTAAATCTGCCATTGTTTGAGCCGAAGACAAAATGGCGGCTTCTAATAATCAAAGCAATTGACTGGCAATCCTGCATGACGGTGTTTAGCTATGATGGTCCTCAGTGATGTTTTTTTTGTGTTTTTTTTACACACTGCAAAAACCATTTGGAGCCAACTCCGAAATCGATGACATTTTTGTGGTTATCACAGATACGCAGACCAAAACTATATCATGTCGCACAAATTTCTGCTTTCCTGTCATTTCGAAAACGACACCCCAAACAGGATTGTTGCGATGATGTTCCTCAGAACTCAAAGTGCTGAAGCAAGACTCAGTATCGTGTCCCTCCAGGAAGATGAAATGATATGTACCTGCCTCTTAAAAGAGCCACTACACAGGGATCATTTCTCCAAAATAACATGCCGACTAGCTTTCATCCCCTACTTTTGAAAGCCCTCTTGTTTTCCAAGATTGCCTCTCCCTCCTCTGTTCCTCCTCCCCTCCCCTCTCCTCCCCTCCCCTCTCCTCCCACTCCACCTCCTTCTGTCATATCTTCGTTTTCATATGTTGGTTTTTGTTCTTCTTCATTTTCCCCCTGTGTAAAAAAAAAAGAAAAAAAAAAAAAAAAAGAAAGGCTCAATGTAGGAGAAGTTTAGAAAAAAGCCTAGCTGCAGTCACGCTAGCGCTGTGCTAGCGTGCGTCTATGGAATAACACTCCACAGCTATGCACTGGCAACTCCCAACCACGGTCTTCCTTATAAGCCAATCACAGCCGCACAAATAGCATTTTCCACGCCAAGCTGCACGCGGACCAATAAGTCTCTCTGAAGATCGATTACAAATATTTGAATAAAACGCGCTTTGTACTTTTCAAAGCTGATTTGAGAGCACATTTGGAAAAACCGATGAATATGCGGCCACGCGCCAATTCGCTGAGGGGACACAGCGGAGGCCTCCTGTGAAGGCAGCTTGCAAATCAGATTCAAACATGACACTTGGAAAGCCAAATCGGATTCATGCATGTTTTTGGAATCGGTTCTCATCCATGCACATTGTACTGTGACACCTAAAGCAATGCAGGAAGCGTAGCCTCTAACTTTCATCCTCCTTGTCTATCTCTCCCCCCCCTCTCTCTCTCTCTCTCCCTCTCCCTCTGTCTCTCTCTCTGCCTCTCTCTCTCTCCCTCTCTCTGCCTCTCTCTCTCCCTCTGTCTGCCTCTCTCTCCCTCTCCCTGCCTCTCTCTCTCCCTGTCTCTGCCTCTCTCCCTCTGTCTGCCTCTCTCTCTCCCTCTGTCTGCCTCTCTCTCTCCCTCTGTCCGCCTCTCTCTCTCCCTGTCTCTCTCTCCCTGCCTCTCTCTCTCCCTGTCTCTCTCCCTGTCTCTCTCTGCCTCTCTCTCTCCTTCTTCCTGTCTCTCTCCCTCTCTCTCTCCATCCATTTCCCTCTCTCTGCCTCTCTCTCTCCCTGTTTCTCCCTCTCTCTCCCCATCTCTCTCCCTTTATCTCCCCCTGTCCCTCCCTCTCCCTGTCTCTCTCTCCTTCTCTCCCCCCTCTCCCTGTCTCTCTCTCTTTCTCTCCCTCTCCTTCCCTCCCTCCCTCTCCCTGTCTCTCCCTGTCTCTCCTTCTCTGCTTATCTCTGTCTCTCTTTTCTGTCCTCTCTGACATCCTTTTCACCAATTGCTTTTCACACGTTAAACACCGAATGGAAGTGAGAGGCGTGTGAATATAACTGGATTTCTGTCTTCTCCAGACAGTATTTCCATGGTGTAGCTAGCGTGTGTGTGTGTGCATGTGTGTGTGTGTGTGTGTGTGTGTGAGTATTAGTTCACAGCATGCCCAGTAGGAGCAACAGTCATGGCATAGTCAACACAATCCTGCATTTAGGGCTAATCCATACCTCCTCCCTGCTGCCATGGCAATGATGGAGGGAGCAGGAGAGACAGAGAGAGAGAGAGCGTGTGTGTGTGTGTGTGTGGGGAGGGGGTTACAAAGAGGGTCCGAATCGTCTGGATGCATTTGTTCCATATAACAGTCCTATTCCACTCAGGAAAACGCGTGTTGCCATTCTAGGAAAACGGAATCCCAATTTCTCGCCCAGGGCCCAATATCTGCAACCATACAAACTTGCAGGGTATGGGGGGGGAGGGGGTTGGGGGTGAACGGGATAGAGACTCCAAATATGACTCTCTCCTCTTATCCTGCTCAGCCATATTGATGTCCTGAGACTACTATAGCTCAGCCAAAATGAAGCCTTTTACAATAGGAAACCATTGACAGATTGAGAAAACATATCCCATTTGGTAATGCGTGGTAGACTCGCCGCTCTTATCTCTGACAGTCGACCGGTGCCGAGAAAGCAACTGAAGCATATACATATTATGTACTTCATCCAAACAAGTTGAAATTGCAAAAAGGTCCAGCGTTGTACATGACATCAAAATAGACACGCTCACGAGGGCAGCCGAGTCACATCGTCATGACATAACAAAGATACAACAGAAGACAAACACTTTGCTGGAAAGAAATCAGAACTCTGAAGTGACTTAAAAGAATGAATCTCACGACGGTGAACACATACACACACCAGGGGCCCCCGGGTGGCCCCCCAGGGCCCAGGGGCCGGGGGGGGGGGGGTCAGGTCCAAGTACACACCCATGTTCTGGTTAGGGACATAAAAACTACAACCATTTCCCCCCTGTACATTTTCATACAGGGGTTCTTTCACGAAAGGCAAGCAACAAGCATCAGTGCCAAACTCAATACATCATATTGTCCGATTGTTGATATTGTTAGTAGTATTAAACTGCAAAACAGAAAAGAATCTAACATGAGCACAACAGTGGGAAAGAAATGACCCAGCTCCGAAACTGGGAAACTGAATTACTGTCACTGAATCACCAGGAATTGTCGACATCCGACAGAATGGTTGCAGAGTCTAAAATTGGTGTGAGTTTGATGTGAGGACGAAGGGACAGAAAAGTCTTCCTGGTAATGTTCAAACGTTAAACGTTCCAAAGACGTAAGTCTGGCCCTCTGTCACTGAATCTATCTGTCGTCAATGCTAAGCGGGTAGACGGGTAAAACTGGATGTGATTGTGTCAAATCAGGCTACTGGCAATTGTGTTGTTTCTGTCATCACAATTAATGGCGATAGAGTGATGTAAGGAAAAGGGAAAGGAGAGGAAGATGAAGCACAGAGGTATAAAATGAGACGATCGGATGATGAAAAGGCAAGACTGAAGGGGATAAAAACAAAACATAGAAAGAAAAAAAAACCCAGGAGACCGAAAACGAAACGACTCAATTGTAGGCTACTGCTATTTCGGCAAATGCTATCTCTTAGCCTACGACTAACAACCGCTTTCTAAAAATACCAGATTCACACAATGTCGGACACCCCCCCCCCCCCCACACACACACACACACAACCTCCCCACTCTCCATCACGGTCAAGTGTGACGTGTGTAACAGGGTTACGTGGGGGTGGGAGAGGGGAGGGGGGGGGTTGTTCAGGAGCGATAGGCGGAGGAGGGGAAAAGGAAAAGACGGCAGGAAGGAGAAAGAGAACAATTGGGAAAGGGGTGTTGAGGGAGAAGTGATCTAGGCCTTGGGATTAAGGAACGAGTGCGGGCGAATGGAGGAGGATTAGGGGCGCGGGGCGAGCCAGGGACAAAGTGACGGAGGGCTGGTGGAGAACGAGGGATGAAGACGGAGGGAAAAGAGAGAAAAGAGCCCTGAACTCCAGCTTTGATGGAAAGATCTCTGGGATGAAAAGATGTATTTTTCTGCCTTCCTCTCTTGTCGTCTCTCTCCTCTAGGGCAACTTCCCCAAGCTCTCCTCCTCTGCACTCCCTTCCTCCCCTCCCTTCCTCCCCTCCCTTCTTCCTCTGCCTTCCACAAGACAGGTAGGGAAGCTAATCAAGCCAGACAGCCTGCTCTCTGCTCCCACTCGCAGGCCAAGGTGAGGTACTGCAGCTATTCCTGACTGCTGTACCCTCATCTGGCTGTAGATCTGCCAGCCTGGCAAAGCGAAGCTGGGGCCAAGGCTGGCTGTTGGTCTACATGGAGAACCGGAGATGGATCAGGAGGTAAGGAGCTCCAGACCTTGGTTCTGAGCGGTGGTCCACAGTGGCCTCTAGCTTTGTGACGGGCGTTGCGGAAGATCCCATAACAGAGAAACCATGACGACGGTACGCAGTGTCACAACCTCAAGCATTACCCAGGGCGATGTTGGGAGAGGTGTGAGCGGCAAACAGAGGAGTGTGTGTGTTCAGCGTACTTTCTCCATGGTACCGTGTGTGTCTGAGAGAGAGGAAGAGATAGAGAAAGAGAGAAAAAGAGAACAATAAATAAAATATGGAAGTAAGGGAGGAAAGAAGGAGTAAAGGAGGGAAGGAAGGAAAGAAGGAAGGATAGAAGGAAGGAAGGAGGGAAGGAATGGAAAGAAAAAAGAAATGGGTGTGTTGTGTTTCAACGGCAGAATATGTCCGAATGTGTGTGTGTGCCCTGGTAAGATCTCCAGTTTCTAACGCGGGCCATGGAAGAGGTGGGAGGCGGGTCATCATTTAAGCATCGAGGTGTTCATTCACTCCATCTAGCTGGACAAGGGACCGATGTCTGTGGAGACGTAAGTATAACGAAGACCAAACCTCAAAGACAAATTAAATGACAATCATCATTCCTTGCCTCTCACTCGTTCAATCCTTTTCCCCATCCCTCATTCTTCCTCCGCCACCTAACCCCTCCCCCCCTGTCCCCGTCCCCACGGCAACATCCCCCCGCCGCTGTTTGACCACAGAGGTCAGCGTGTCTCCCGGGGTCATCTGTCTGGGATGAAGCCGACCCTTGACCCCTGAGGTTGATCGTATTCTAACCACCCCAAGACCACAGACACCATCACAGGAGGGACGTGCGTGTCAGCCAAGCGCAAGACGCCCAGTTTCATTGTGGTCATTTTTGATCAATTTATCACTTCTTTCTTGTCACCAGCCGAAGGCCTCTTCCTGTAGATAACGCCTCCCTGGCTGGGAGAGACCGGCCAAGGGAGACCAGAGACGTAGATTGCCGATGTCGTGTTTTGAGGTGATTACAACCATTTATCAGGTAATCGATAAAGTGATGATTGTGAATCGCTTTGGGTGCTTTTCAATAACCCAAGTGGTAAGTGATGCGCGATGTCTATGTTGGATATGAAGGGAAAAGATACACCAGTTTGCTATTTCTCAGTTTGAAATTAATAAAATTCAAATATACGCAAGGAGACAAGCATTTATATCTACTCATACGGTTCCAACTAAATGCCCAAATATGTGAGCATTTTAAACTGAATGACCCAAGGTCACATTTAAAATCAAAATTAAACCACAAAGGGTATGATGCTTATTCTTCTATTACAGCAAAAAAAAATCTGTCAAACAATGTATAAAACTAATAATAAAAAACTATGAAAGAACATTTCTAGATGTTTACTTTTTGTTTCTGTTTGTTAGGTTAAAACATAAGGCCTACATTCAAATTTACATGAATCATAAATCGGTATTTAATATTTGTATTTTAAAAAAATTATTGAAGGAACATAAATTATACACTCAAAAAAGTGTGCACGTGAAACTTTCACGAACGTAACTCATGCAAGAAAAAATCACAATATTTTTTATATCTGCGTGGAAAAACGGTCAGTGCGGTGCATGGTCTAACCGTATAGGCGCTGTCATAAAAATGGTGCTACGTGCAATTGCAATCTTTCCGCCTTAATTGAGGAACTGGCCACCCGCCCTTTGACCCGCGGGGTCGTTACTGCATTGTGCACGGGGCCACGGAGAGCTGGCAGACCATTTGGGAAAGGAATCGTGCGCAGAAAATTGATTAATGTCTGTATGGCCTGTAGTACTGATACTGATTGGAAATACAACAGCAATATGAGGAAATGTATTGAAAGGATTCTTCATGGCCGAATAATCTTTAACACTGCATGCAGTTGGGTGTATACTATAGTCGAACTGTATTCCATAGACAGACTTGGCCTGGTTTTCGCTGATAAGTTGAACAAAAACTAATTCCAATTACCAAAATACCAAGTGCTTTCTGTTTCAAATTTAGAGCGTTATATATCACATTAACCAACTAGTTTAGGATGACCGTACAGAAATGGACCGGCTCAGTAATCTAAAATCATGAATCGACATAAACTACAATAAAATAAAAATAGCAACATAAATGATGGGAGAGATGCTATAGCCGATCATCCAGTAAACCCACAATAGAGTATGTTGACATCCAAAATATATCATTTGGAGTTCAATCGTTTTTAAAGACAACCTATTAGCTAATTTAACGGTCTGTCCATTAAAAATATAGTCCAACTGCAGAGTAAAACGTGCTTTAAGGGTTCATAGGCTTGTCCAGTGTAAATAGTCCGTTTCTCATAACTTAAAGCGCACTTTCCTCCTCCACTTCGACGTTCACAATGACAGGTCCTATTCTCTGCATTTTAACACTTAAGATAGAAAGGTCATGTTCGTATTATATTTTTAAACGAATTCAGTCCTGTTTTTATGCCTTTGTCTAACAGTTGAGACTATTAACAATTCTATTTTCATTTGGCCATATTTTACTTTTCTCGAAATGCTTCCTTGGACTGATTCAATTGTTGTCGCGCAATTTTACTCGTCATACATTTAATAAGTAATTTGATGTTATTACAAACAGACATTACTGTCATGTCCTTTCCCATGGTTTTATTTAGGAAGCGCCTAATAAGGTATTTGTTGTTGTTTTCGAGATGTAAGCACCATTTTCAAATGATGGGGAAATAGGTTAAGAAAATAATGTCCAATCGTTCTTCTGCTGTCCTAGAAAAACACGTAGAAGGCTAAGTGTGGGCTACTGGATTTTTACCAGATGTGCAAAAGAGAGTAGTCAAACCGTACGTTGTCCGCATATGATTGCTCCTTCGTGTAAATTGACTGTAGTGAAAATAACATATTTTAAAGTGGCTAAAACAGGCTGAACGTTAGTTGAAGAAACGCCAGACATATTTTGATGTAGGTTGTTGAGTGTGCAAGAGTTTCTGAATAGCTTAAGTGAAAGCTTGTCCGCATTGACAAACATTTAATAAACGCTGTTGCTCGGAAAAAATACTTATGTTCGTTATTATTATAAATAATTGTGAAATTTGAATGATTAATGAAGGCACTTTCACTTAAATATAAACAACCCACGATGAGGCGTAGTTCAAAACAGTATTTGCAACGTTTACGCAGATTTCAGTTCATTAATAGACAAAATGCTCATTTGAATGTGGACGGAAGTTGTAAGCAAAATTACATTTGAGATATAAGTCAGATGGGAACAAATTGGGCACACACACATCCTCTCTCTCACACACACATCCTCTCTCTCTCTCTCTCTCTCTCTCTCTCTCTCACACACACACACACACACACACACACACACATACACACACACACACAACGAAACACACACACGTTGACAGAAGATCCCTCAAGGAAAAAGTAGGGGATGAAAAATTGTATATAATTTCCTCGCCCAAAAGAATGACTAATAGACAGGTTTACAGTAGACTCAAAAGCTATACAGGCTTAAGTCTTACACAAAGATACAACTTGGAGGAGTTAAATGTCGACCCTAACTGAATGATTAGGCTACAGTACAAGTGGCTACAATAGTTTCACCCCGTTGGGATCTCCTGGACAAAGTTAGAATATTAGAATATGCTTATGCAGAAAACCTGAAGTTTACTGTAAAAGTCACGACCGGTAAAACAGCATAATTGTAACGTGATGAAAACGCAGATAGCTCGCCTGGTAAACTGCTCCTCCGGACACCCTATAGCCAACAGCTCAACCACACTTTCCTTTCGCCCAATAGATTTGATTGGCCTGCTGACCACACTCGTCCATTTACTCTCTTCATTAACGTTCACGCCACCATTTCCTGTGTGTGTGGCCTTTACGCCTCCGTGGGTCAGTTGTCCCTCTCGGTATACCCCTTAATGTCTGTCTGTCTGTCCCTTAATTAATCACAGGCTCTATCACGTGCTGGCTTTAGATGAATCACAATGATGGCAATTTTCTTGTTACTGTTGCACGGCTAAAAGTGTCACACACACACTCACACACACTTGAAAAGAAATTAGTGTAGGTGACAGGCCTATAAGGAAGAAGAAGAAAAAATCTAATTTCTGCTTGCATGACATGGCTTCATATCAAATCAGTGAAAGCTAGCCTTAACGCACAACCACAAAATCAAAATAAAACCACCAGGTATCACTCGCGAATGGACCAGTTCTCCTATCCGCGTGTCTCTCGTTCCGAGATGTTGCTTTAGTCATAATTTAATGGATCATTTGGGACAATTAGCCTAAGCTGCTCTGCTGTACATCACACACAGCTCCGTTAGAAAAGAAGAGGGGAGCCGCACCGGCACAATGACAAACCCAGCCGGTTTAGTAGTGTCCATGTCCCGTTTCCACTGCTCTTCTGCCGGTGCCTGCTCAGAGCTCGGGACTTATAAAGCCGAAATCCCCTCCTCTTAATTGATTTTCTCATAATTAACTCAGTCTGACCATCGATTTCCTTTCGCCAGGATAGGGTATCAACGGTTCCACGCTAACTGCTACCCGTGTAGGGGCCGTGTTATTGTGCTATTATCTGCAGGGATCGGGGATACACGAGAAAATCGACCACATTGATTAAAAATCCTTGTCTACACTAAATTTGACGAAGCTTAACACGGCTACATTCAGGGACAAATGAAGGTAGCATAGCCGACATGTAGCCACTGCAGGAAGGTGAGGCTAGGTTGGAAACCTAGAAATTAAGGTACTATAACAACAAAGGACCTTATCGACAATAGGCATTCAAAAGAAGCTGTTTTTAAGGCTCTGATAACAAAAACGGATCCTAAAAACCATCGTCAGGAACAACTCTAGTGTCGGAGACCTTTCTATCTCTCCAAAATTCAAATTCCATATTCAAATCTTAATAAAGCATAATTGCAAAACGCGTACAAAATACAAATCGGCGAAATGATAAATGATGCATTCGAACACGTAGGTACATTCTGTTGCACTGTGGCGAAAACTTGCACATAGGAGCACGTGCGACGTGCATGCATAATGCACAACGACCCCATATTCCAAATCGAATATTCCCGCGGATGACTAGCGGTAATTCAGCATGCAGAACAAGCCAGTCACAACGCCATTCGCCCACTGATCGCGAGAGGGCAAGGGGCGGGTAGGTGAGAAAGAGAGAAGGGTTGCCCTTATGAATTAATTTCTATCAAATCAATAAAAGAAAGAAAAGCCCTGCCCCGCGCAAGAAATCATTAAGGTCGATATTTTTCTGTTCATCTCTTCTCCCCTCTCGCTCACTTCTCTTAATACACAGCCTGAAGTTTGTAGACTAGACACACACACACCGGCACGGGACCGGAATCTTCATGTTTAGAATTCAAGATAGAAATGAAAAATAGACTTATTGAGAAGGAAAGTATCGCGGGAGTAAAGGTTGTATAGAGAGGGAGGGTCGAAAGGAGACAGGCGAAAGAGGAGGAAGCATTATGCAAAGAGAAGTTATATCATAGCTGAACCCCTAAAATCTTTTTTTTTGGATGTGGAAAATTTACCAGTGCTTCCATCGGTGAATGTCTCTATCCCCGCCATGCGAGCTGCCTGTCTGGACACGAGAGGGATGGAGAGGAAAGATGGGGGAGAGGAGGGAGAGGTATGGGGAGACAGAGGTGTGTGTAGGGGGCCAGTGAAAAGGGAGGACGGACAGAAGGGGGGAATTGATATGGGGTGGGGGCTCCGAATTAGAAACTAGGGGAGGTCAGAAGTGAAGGGGGGTCGTCTGGAGTTTGGGGGTGTGGGAGGGAAGGGGAGAGGGGGTCTGAGGCACGCGCGCTTGCCCCGTATGGTAACACCCTCACCTTTCATGTCTCCCTCACGGTCCCTCATTGTCCCCCCTCTCTCTCGCCATCTCTCTCCACGTAGCTAGGGCTCCAATCTCTCACTCTCGACGTGTGTCTCTCAGTGGTTTCCATGGCGACATAGTGGCTGTGGTGCTGCCGAAGAGAAAGAGGCGCGTGCACAAGAAAGGGGAGAGAGACCGAGGGACGCGGGTCATTTGGTAGAACAGCGATTTCCAAATGTAAACGAAAACAAGTTCAAATTTGACGTACAAACACACACACAAATCGCATAGGAAAAATGTTGCAATGGGGAATTTCATCCATTTCAAAATGAAGACAACATTTTAAATAAGACACTGAATTTAAAACGTCATCTACCTTCGACAAGCATGCCTACATTTCCACAGCATCTTATACAGAATAATTACAACGAAAAATTCAACATTCATGGTTTTGTAACCAGCTCCTGAAAATATTCGTGGGGTTACACCAAAATGCCGCATCGTTCAAAACCAAGAGAAGTTTCTTTAAAAGCCTTGGCTATGCAGCAGGCCTCATGCACTCTTTTGAATAACGGAGTTCCTCAAATTGCTTATTCATCTACACATGCTGCCATCTACAGGCCGAGACCAGACCTGACAGTGTCAATGGACAGAAAGCCTGGCTACGACGGATACATGAAACACTATGGGCCACGTTTCAGTTGTATGTAAACGTCTATTCGACTTGATTTCTCATTGCGAGTAAAAGTAACTATCCAGAGATCGCGAAGCACGCACGCGCTTCTTGTTTTCAGAACAACAATCACAACCGTCAAAGAACGTACCACCGTTAGCAAACACACCGAAACCCACTTTGAACACGGCTGGATTGACTACACCCCATGGGGAGGACTCATCGAAAATGCCATTATTTTAAACTCATTTCAATTCAAACTCACAGTGAAAAACCTTGAAGATAACTGGCTAATGTGATCCCAGGCCCACACCGTATACCAGCGTTGGATGAATCCACCCCCAAGTGGGTTACAGTGTCTATCAGCTTTAGATGATACGTTTCGATAGCGCGCTGATTTCAGCTGGGGATCCACAATATCAGTTGAGTCTCCTTCCAATCAAAGAGGTGGCAAGAACACCTGCGGACAGGGGAAGTGGTTGCCTATAAGGTTCACAGGAGGGCTGTTCAATGCTGTCGTACAAGCTAACATACTTGCTCTTTGTCCCACAATACTAGGCAATTTCCTCTATAACAACAGATGATCTTATAGAAGGTATAGGGTTCTAGGCTTCTACAGAGAGTGTCCCTTGAGATCTACTTATTGTCAATATCATGTCACCACCTACCGATACATGAAACACAGTATGCACATGGTGGGAAATTTCCATTGAACATTGCACTCTGAAAGGTAGACGCAATCACAAAACGACAGGCTATTTCCAAATAAAAACAAATAAGGTTTTCTTTTATTCTTTGCTGGACCTGCTAGAAAAGCAGGAGAAGAGACAACATCCGGTGGTGATCTTTTCCTCCTCCTCCTCTCCCTCCCTCTCCCTCCCCCCTGCTCTGTCTCCCAGCTGCTCCGTCACCAGCAGACAGCACGACTCCAAGGGCTCCGAGCCGACCCGGCCGTCGCAGTCCTCCTCCGCCTCCGTCGCCATGACAACGGTCTCCTTGACCCCGGCGGCGGTGGCGGTGGCAGCGACGTTGACCTGGACGCGGTCGACGTCCCCGACGGCGAAGGTCCGGGCGCTGTCGGGCTGGGCGGAGCAGGGGGCGGCGGTGTCGTCGGGGGCCTGGGCGAGTGCTGTCGCTGTCGGGGCGGTGGGCTGGCGCTGGGCCGCCCCTTCAGGGCAGAGCCTCGGCTCGAAGATGGAGACACTGGAGGGCTTCGACTGCTGTGTCTCCTGCTCTCCCTCATCCAGGACATGCTGCTGGGGCCCTGAGGAGCTCACGGCAGCTGGGACCAAATCTCTCTCTGTGTCCAGGCTCAGGTCAAACAGGGCAGGGATGGACAGAGGAGGGTCCTGGTAGGAGGCTGGGAGTAGAGATCTACCGGGGAGGGATGACAGCTGATCGTCTCCTCCCTGGCAACTTCCTCCGGAGAGGGCCAGAGAGTCGTCCAGGTTCAGGTCTATGTCTGGGAGAGGAGAGCTCTTCATCTGAAACTCATCAGACTCCTGCAGACAAGAGGTGATCTGCTCACACGTTTGGATGTCTCCACTGCAGTGAGACACTTCAGCCAGCTTCTCGTAGCGGCCACGCTCCTGAAGAGAGGGGCCAACCGGGTCCCAAAGGGAGGCCGCACGCAGAGGGCCAGTCGAGCTAAACAGAGCAGCGGTCTCTAGGGACACAGTGGGCAGGTGGTTGAGCTCCTCCACAATTGGCAGGTGTGAAACTGATGCCTCATAGCTTTTCTGGCTCTCAGCTTCAACCGTTTGGACCGGTGAGTCGTTGACAGCGACTGGCTCCTCAAAGAGAAAGTCAGTGCGAAGGGCTGGACCCTCGAAGCAGCCTTTGAGCTGAGCCTCTAAGTCCCTGCAGGGGTCCATGTTTGTGCGTCTGAGCCGGCCTGTGGTTGTCCCTACACCAGATTCCTGGTATGGTTCTGAGAGGACTGGGGATCCAAACATCTCTGAGCTCCCCATGGCAAGCCTGTGGCAGTCTGGCTGCCCATCCAGAAACAGCGACTCGGATAACGGCAGCGACGGGCCGATCAGATATTTCTCAGGGGGTTGGTCCCCCTTACATTTCTCCATGTCCGCCGAATTGTGAAGGTTTTAACATGAAACGGTTTACAAAGGATGGATGCGACCTCTTTATTCGGACAATAACATAGTTTCGGCACAAACGGTAGTTATGGTAACAGAATTCCGTGACGAAATAGTTTTATCATCAAGCTTTTACTCAAACCAAATGCCTAGCCTACACTGTAGCCTACTTACAAACTAAGCTATTTATTTATCATTGTAGAGTAGCTACGTCTGTAGACTACTTTCGACGCCAATCGAATAATAAAAAGTGACTTTATGCCCAGAATGTATGTCAGTCGGCGGATATATAAGTGATTAGGAACTACAATCTACTGTCGGTGGGTGATTAGAAAGGATAAATATGAAAGAATAATAGCAAAATAGTCCTAGAGCTAACTATTAGATTATGTGGTTTACATTCGTCACCACGTTTCATTGTTTTTGTTCAGCAAAATGTTACTTTACCCAATCATTACATACCGCTGATAGCATGTTAGTCTGGCGGTTTGCTTAACGGCATCGTGGCGGCCATTTCAATAAATCAATTCAGCTTTAAGAAAATACTTGCCTTGCCAGTTGAGAAATTCACACAATATCATGTTTCATTTGAGAAAAGTCTAGATGAAGACCAGACATTTCCCATTTCGTCTAAGTTGTTCTGTAGTCAGAACTCGCCGTTACGTCAGGCTACCCTACCTGCCTTATCGTCCAAATCTCTCCCATCGATCAAGTAGCCTTGGCTTAACATGTATCCCCTACAGACCTACAAAAAAACACAAATTTGCAGCACACACACTCACACACATCAGTTATTAGACAGTTTTATTTTCAGCAGAAATAGAAATAATTTTCTTCAAATTTATTAAATTAAGATTATACACAAAAAGAAACATCCCTTCTTGACATGCCAACACAAAATCTCCAACTAAGTACAAAACAAAGGTTTCCCCCATCGTTTTTTTAATGATTATTTTTTTTCATACATAGCCTACAATGCATTACAAAGCATCCCCCCCCCCCCAAAAAAAAAAAGAAAAACGAATTGAGGAAAAATAGAAACCACACACACACAAACTAAATCGTGTCCCAAGTTCCCCTCTGTAGGTGTTTAACTCTAGACTGGAGTGCCCCTGAGATTCAGACTAAAAGCCACAGTGGTCGTCGTCTCCGTATGTCCCGCTTGCATGAGGGGAGACGGGACGCGGAGGCCTTATTGATCGCGGTCTATGAGTGAAGTCCACGCATTAGTTCCAGTAGGGTGAACCCACAGCCGAGCGTGAGCCTCTGTAGTGGGTCTACAGGACAAGGCTGACTGCAACTGGGATGTGCTCTTTTGATTTTGATCTCCCTCAACAAGGGCCTCGATTGAACGACGCCCATCCTGTGCTTTGCCTACTACGAGGGGGAGGACTCCCAGCCGAGCCCTAGCAGGAAATGGGGGTGCATTATCCTTGCTGCTGCTAAAACAGCCTTGTCCCTGATGAATCTGCAATGGTTGGCTAAGGCCTAGAGGTAATCACTGCTATCATATCGTGGCACCTGCCATGTCCACCGACCACAGCCATCAGAGGTGGACTTTATCGTGGCACCACAGTGATGGGACTACCAGTGTGTGTGTGTGTGTGTGTGTGTGTGTGTGTGCGTGTGCGTGTGTGTGGACCGGCCATGGCTACACACAGGGCATCCATAGGCCCCGTTCACTATCTTACCATCTGGTTTTCATGGTTTAACTTGAACCCTCAAGACCCTCAAAACCTAAGAAGACCCTAAAAAAACAACCTACGTTTTTGTTACATGCCTCCTCCTCCTCCTTACTAGCATCCACAAGCTCTAAGCTTGTCAATCATGCATCGCAAAGAAAACAAAGTTCTTGGACAGGTCAGTCTCCCTGTTTCAGGGCAGCTCACGTACATAATCATAAACAAAAGCAAGACTCGGGGCCTGGTTGGCATCCGCAGTCAGAGCGCCAGACTGTTACAACGGTCTCCAGGTTTCAGTGACTTACAGGCAGGCATTCGTTTCGAGTGTGCTAAACGGTCTCTTCGATCCTCAACGAGTAGGCTTGGCGAACACCGATCAGCTGTCCTGGTCAAGTCGGTCTTCTCTTTTTCTGTCGGGTTTGACATCTTTCGGAGGTGGGTGTCCCCAGGTGGAGCAGGCAGAGGGTTTCGCCTCAGACCCAGGAAGGTGGGGAGAAAGATGTCCTCTTTTGGGTTTCTTCCTCTCCTGGTCTTCGTGATCATGACCTGCGGAGCAAGTATGGTTAGAGCGCCTGTTGATGGAGCCGCATCCAGACACAGAAGCTGTCTGCGTTTCCTGTTGTGTTCGTAATAGTGCGCTGGGTCTGCCACCTAGTGGCTGAATACTGCAATTCCACAATGCTGAATCGGGCACATTACGAGAACAGCAACTCCCTCAAATAACAGCTGTCCATAATCGAGCGTGTATTCTCAGAGAAACCCCCACCCCTATAAGCTTTGCTACATCGTCAACCTCCGTGACATTACCTACGGACCCTGTGGCCCTCCCAGCGTCAAGACCCCCGGTCTGGGCCTCTCAGGAACACCCCTCACCTCTCCCCTCCCCACCAGGGGGCGCCGTTCTGCCCCTGGGCCTCCAGCAGTAACTTGCGTCCCTCCTCGTAGTCGTCCTGGTCCACGCTTATGAGAAGACGCACCCCCTCCTGCCCGGCAGCCATCCTCATGGAGTCGGTGATGAAGACGCCTTTGAGGGCCTCTAGCAGGGCCCCGCTCAGATAGTCCCTCCAGAAGGCCTCCAGGTTCTCCAGATCTGTGAACTTGATGTCGCAGACGATAGAGCCCAGGTCGCGGGCACGCAGCAGGGAGCTGGCCCGGCTGAAGAGCTCAAACTGACGCTCCAGAGGCTGCTGCTTGTTGGAAGATACGCCGCTCCGCAGCGCCGACTCGTGCTCCAGGTACTCGGCCCGCACCCGCAGTCGGACTTCTGGGGACGGGACGGGACGGGGACGGGGGGATGGAGGGGGAGGGTTGGAAGAGGAGGAGGGGGACGGGACAGGACGGGAGAGGACGACGGAGGGGGAGGGTTGGAAGAGAAGGAGGGGGGGGGATCGGGAGGAATGAGAAGGGGTGAAGGGGTAGGATAAGAAAGAAGTGAGTAAAGTAGCGGTGAAAGAAGGAAGGGTCAAAGGGGGACGTGGATGGTGGGAACAGAGAGGGAGGGAGACATTTAGGAGACAGAGAGAGGAGGGAGACGTTTTTGGAGACAGAGAAAGGGGGAGAGGGGAAAGAGAGGGAGATGTTTAGGAGACAGAGAGAAAGGGGGAGAGGGGGAAGAGAGGGAGATGTTTAGGAGACAGAGAAAGGGGGAGAGGGGGAAGAGAGGGAGGATGAGCAAGAGGGTAGTATATGTGGATTTAAAAGGTGTTTAAGGACAAGCAAGAGGTAGAAAGGGCCACATTGTTCAGGGAGAGAGAGTGAACGTCAAGAGAAAAGCGGGGAACATTGAGTCAGAAAGAGGGGACAAAAAAGACAAAGAATAAAGTTAACTTAGATTAGAGGTTTGCAGTTTTAAATGATCTACTGAACACTTCTATTGTCCTGTGGTTATAGCCCAAATCCTACTGAAATCAGTGAAAATTAAATAAAAGAATCTAAGTGCATGGTCTAATGTAGCTTTTTAGCATAACAAAACATTAAAATGAAGTCAGCTTTTTTTTGTTTTGCTGCCACACAAATAATAAACACCTATTGTCTTAGGGTCAATATAGATGTTGGAAAGAGCTAAAAAAATAAAAGCAAATAATGTTTCTACACTTACAACTGTAACATGGCATATGAATATTAAGTTTAGCACAGCAGTTTAGTTGAGCTATGAGATAAACTGATCTTAAGAGTCAAGTGACCCAAAGGTATTAGGCGTTAGTACATCTTAGGACAATAGAAGGGTTCAATTATACCAAGCAGACTAAACTGAAAGGAGTGATTCATAAACTGAGCCAAAACAAAACAAAAACAAAAAAATCTATGTTGGAAAAATACTGTTGCAGGCAACTACAGCAGCAGTAACTGTATTTAATAACCACAAAAAAAATGTCCATTTGGGGCTTGTTTTGAATGGCCAGACTAAAGCTGAAACCTGTTTACAGGAAGCAGCTAAACAAAGAAAAGGCTGAAGGACGTGTGTGTGTTTGGGCTAAGCTAGGGGGGTTTACACACCCACCAGTACTGTGCTTCCACACAGGCTACTGTAGGGTTAGGTTACAGTCAACAGCAGCACTGGGAAAAAGGTTAAGCTCTGGTTGAAACAGTTGGTGGTTTGAAAAGAATAGATTTAAAGTTGGGGAATTCCACCACAAAACCACTGCAGTGTTGTGCGATGGACCTGACCTGGTCGCTAGGCTCTGGTGGAAAACAAAGGGACTGGTTTACTGCCTAGCAACCGAAGAGGCTAAACTCATATTGAACATGAGCACATATGATTCAGCCATTCAAGAGTTTGAATTTGAAGCCTTTGTGGGATGGAACTGAATGAGGAAGGAAATGCCAGCCTGAATGCAGGGCAGGGGGGGGGGCATAGAACCTTCTAGCCAGTTCTGCGGGTGGAGGGTGGGGTGGGGTGGAGGAGAGGTCCTGGTTCCACACTGACGAAGATATGGTGGTCATGCAATAGCACAGTGAGAAGGTTCATTGGATACATACTGAGCGTGTGTACTGTTGCCTTCTCCACAGCTCCCAGCTGAAACATGACGGCAGCTGAAAGTGACGACTAATAACCTTCCCGGGGCCCCAAGGCCCTTCTGCCACCTCCACCCTCCTCACCTACAGAGACAGTTCAGCTCCCACCTCCACCCTCCTCATCTACAGAGACAGTTCAGCTGCCACCCCCACCTCCACCCCCACCTCCACCCCTACCCCCACAAACACACACTTATCCCCCTGCCTCTCCTCCCCTGTAGAGACACTTAGTTTAACTAACCCCCATGCGTTTGACTTTCATCATAATGTGGCTTTGCTCAAGGTGACTGTTCTGTAGACCTGCTGAGGCCAATCTAACCACACAACATGTCTCCCTTCAGTGGGAGGGAAAAAAACAAACAAATAAACAAAAACAACCCCCCTCCCCAAATAAACCAAATCAACTGGACAAGAAGAAACAAGTGAAGAGAAAAAGGTGATTTTGAAAGGACCCGTGTGACCTGACAGAGTGGCGTTGGTAGAGCAGAGCAGCAGGGGAGCTGTGAGATCCAAGCTGAGGTAGTAGAAGGAGCACGTGAACCCTGGTCTAAACACTCAGACTCAGGGCTGCTTCCCTCTGGGCTCCCCTAGTTTTCAGTCGAGCGAAGGATCAAACCGAACCGTTTCCAACAGGTCATTGGCATTCAAGAATTGATGATGCACTTGGGTAAAAAAAAAATATATATACTGTATATATTTTTTTTTTGTTTAGTTTTTTTTTTTGCTTTCTGAGCATCATAGAGCTACTGTATAATGAGGCCAAACATTCAGCAAGTGACTGGTTCAAGAGAGACAATAAGTTCCCTTAAGGGTTCTTATGTAACAGTGAACATTGAAGACATGTCTGAGAAAACAATCACAAGTAAGAAACGATATATTCTAGTAATTTAGTACTTGGATGTCTACAAATGTGAACGATCACGACTAACGATCGTAAGAGTCTAACGAGGTAAGTTTGCACACAAAAGAACTGAATACAGAAGGTGTTGGAAGGGCGTTTTTTTTTCTTTTTCAGCAAGGCAAAATGATAGTACAGGCACATGAAACATTTTCTTTTTACATTTCACCACTGGTACACAATTAGTTCAATTCAATACAGTCTCTTAAAGCTATGATTTGAAAAACAAGAGAGATGAAGGAGTTTTATCTATGAAAATATCCCCCCCATATCTTAGAAAGGTCTTTGTAGCTATTTTCTTGGTTAGACCTTTGCCTAGTACCACTATGGGCCACCTCTGAAATGCAGACCTTAAGCTGTGTGAGGCTATGTGTGTGAGGAGGGGGGGGGGGTGGGGTCAAGCTATCACATTGCAGGGTGTGCTGACTAGACGCTCTCCTGCTATGGGAGAAAAGCACTCCGGCAGTGGAAGAGCCTTGGCCCCTCTTACATGTAATGGCTCCTCGACAACAGTAGGATAACATTTTCAACATGGGTACAAAACGGAGCAGAGGAGAGTAAAACAGGGAACAATTTGCACTTTTGTACTTCTGGAGACATTTCCTGCCATTGACTGTGTATACGGGCCGTGCGATAATCGCCCCCTCTTTGGCACTTCCCCGGCCCCCCCTCACCCACCTCCACACCATACTGTACTTTATAACAGCCTCCTCGCTGCCTTGTTTCTGGGCTTGGCGATGGCTAGGCAGAGGGTCATTTAAAGCCACAGGAACGCAGCGATGGTCATTCTGTTAGGGTTACAGAGCACTTCACGCTTCATTACAGACAGATAGATCCACTTAGACAGGATACATTAGGAGCCAAAGCTTTCTCTCCCCCCCTACCCTCCCCTCTAAGCAAGAATGCCCGACTTGGGGCTTTCACCTCCACACCCTCACACACACCCCCCCTCCCCACACCTCCCCACACCCCCCCACCAAAAAAAAGTTGAAGTACCCATTTACGAGGAGTCACTTGGTGCGGAGAGCTTCAACTCTTTATCGATCCGTGTTTCTGCTGTACAACTGACCGAGGGAGAGGAGAGGAGAGGGGAGGAGGAGGAGGGAGACAGGGAGACCTCCCTCCATCCCTCCGTTCAGCGAAACACTCTGGTGTGTGTGTGTGAGTAGGGGGGGGAGAGGGGCAGGTCTGTAGTTTTGAGTGTTTAGCATGGGCTCTCTCTCTCTCCCCCTCATTGTGTGTGAGGACAGTGTATTCCTGACACGCGAGTCGGTCTGTTTTGAACTGCGGACATAAAGAGAGGAGAGAAAGAGAGAGACAAGTACAGTTTGGTTGGATATCTGTCCACGAAGATCTTTGCTGTTGTTGTTAAGCAGGCAAGACATGACAATTCAGAGGCACTCGATTGGTTAAAAGTGAGCTGAGCTGAGGGTTATTGTCAGAAAAGTCTGTACTCTACGGATTCTACTAAGACTCAGCCGTGTATAACTGAGGCTATGGTTATACACTGTTACAGAACGGACATCACAGAACCTTAGAGGTTACTGTGACACCGGTAGCCTGCAATAGGCAGCAAGTCAGACATTGAACTGAAAATGAATGATGAGAGTAAAAATATATTTATATATATATATATAAAATTAACAAGATCTTTTGGGGGGCAAAGTCTGAATGCTGAGAGTGCTCCATACATCTCTGCCCCCCACCCCTTCCCCCCACCCCTTCTCTCTCTCCAACCTTCGTCCACATCACCACACCAGGCACAGAGATGACACGTAACAGGGGCTACCACGGACTTTGGCTCAATACTGTTGGGTCATTTTCCTCAGAACTGCTCGAGTGACGGGTTTTTGAGTGAGGCGATGTTCGAGCCGAGCGACATCGAACGACACTAGGCGGCCATTTTGTGCTCTTTGGCGGCCATTTTGTGCTCTTTCATTGCATATAAGGCTCAGGTCGGACTTACTGACTGACTGGCAGCCGCACAATTTAACGCTTTGAAATTGAGGGTCAGGACTGGATTTGACTTGGATTGATTCGTTCCTATCAAGCGGAATCAGTATCTAATTAGGATTTGGACACTGATGCCACAGGAATCATTTAACTCAATGCAACTGATAGATTAGGATGGCTGCTTTAAAGCTTTAGTTCACCCCAAAATGATCAACACTCATTAAAGAAAATACCAGCGATTCGGACTTTGGGGCAGACTAGCCATGTAATACGTCACATCAGGTTCTCAGAAACTCATTTCATGTTTTTAATTCGAGAGAGGGGAGGGGAAGAGGATCGAATGAAGCTTTGAAAACGGATCAGGTTCAAGTTCCGGAAAGAAAACGTCATTTCCGGTTCATACTGAACCCACGGCTGACTGCAAAGCGCTGAGTTCTGTGAGATTCTGAGGGTAATAACCCACGTTGGAGTGAGAGACAGAACGGAATGGAGAGAGCGCACTCTTTTTTTCTTTAAAAAAAAGGCGGAACATAAACTGAGGAACATTCCAGAACAGTTTAGCAAGAGCGAGAGAACAGTGGTTGTCTGAAGGGAGTTAAGGTGGAGGACAACTATCATGATACACAGGCATTGAACACAGAGCATACTGATTGGCTGCCCCCCCCCCGGTTTGAAAAGGGAGGGGGGGCTTCTTTACCTTAAGCATGAGGACCAGGCGTGTGAGACAGCCAGCGAATCAGCTGACCACACTGCTGATCGTGCACCTGAGAAGACAACAGCCTCTCTTTTATTTTGTGCTCGGGGTTTGTTTGGTTTTTTTTGCTTTTTTTTTTTCCTCTCTCTCCTCAGTCATCTCTTTCTTTCTTTCTCCGCTCTCTCGTTTCCTAGGTTACTCGAGTCACAATCTTGAGTCAACCTGGTGGGGGATCAAATGTGGAGTCAAAACAGCAGCAAGAGACAGTCACAACACTGCAGATTGATGCAATAGCTAAGAGGACATCCTAAGGGAAGCAGGTGTTACGTCTGGGATCACAAGGTCTCGCTGTCAACAAGTTAACTGGCTTTGATCAACAAGAAGCAATTAAATGGCATAAATGATCCAGAAACCAAAGTATGTTCCTGAACTGCGTAGCTGTAAGATGATCGAATAGCGGGGAGCATGGCATCAGAAGGGGGACAGGCAGGACTGTTTTAGAGGAGCGTTTTGCCGTGTACAGCCACACCACAACTGAAGAAACAGACACTGGGGCCGCTGGATATCGCTATGGAGACAGGCCCTGGCAAACTGATTGGATGCAGGGGGGGAGGTGGGGGGGGAGGGTGTGTTTGGAAGGCATTTGTGAAGTTCTTAAATTTGTGAGTGACACGTGGAAACTCGTGGCATGGCGAGAGGTGAACCATTAAGATCTGGGGGTTGTAGCAAAGGCTGGGCAGAGAAACTTCACAGCAAGAGTTACAAAGAGAGACGACCTACCCAGACAGGTTGTCTATAGCCCAGGAGCTGAAAAAATCAGGTCAGCAAGAAAGAGAGAGAGAGAGAGACAGAGACACAGAGACAGAGAGAGACAGAGAGACACAGAGAGACAGAGAGACAGAGAGACAGAGAGACAGAGAGACAGAGAGAGACAGAGAGAGACAGAGACAGAGACAGAGAGAGCGAGAGAGACAGAGAGAGAGAGAGAGAGAGACAGAGAGAGAGAAGGAGAGACAGAGAGAGAGAGAGAGAGAGAGAGAGAGAAGGAAATGAGAGAAATGAATGGGTGGAGAACAAGCGATGGAAGGCCTCTGGGTTCTCTCAGGTGGAGAATGTGAGTGGTGGAGTTTAGCAGATAGATGGAGAAGGAGAAGCTTGGCTGGATGAATGCCAGGGAGGAGGGAAATGATTTTGGGGCACGTTCACCCCCCCCCCCCCCACCCCCCCACCCCCTCTGTCCCTGCACAACACAAGGGTTTGTCCATGTACACCCACGTTAACATCTGGAAACGTCAAAACAAAGTCTACTTCCTGCACCAGGCAAAAACCATTCAACTCGGTTGAAGCTAATCGTTTCTAACATGGAAAAGGTTCATCGAAAGCCCAACGCAAGCTGGGTCTGATCACCGCTTCGTGTGAAGCAGAAAAAGATCTCGTTCATCTAAGACCACAACATTCCTCTGAGTTCGAAGGTTGTCAGTGGACTTCACAACAGGGCAGAGAGAGGGGCACTTCTCTCTGCAGTGCTAGCTAACTGAAGAGGGTCTGGAGGCCGGAAACGTACTGAAACGGTCCAGACATGGCGCCTCTCATGCTGCCTGGAGGAGGAGCTGAAGGAACGGTGATCTGGAGAGCAGACAGGCCTGCTTCTCTGTCATCAGCACCAGGGGACTGAGAGACGCAGGGGCTCTCAGGGTCGTTATTTAAACTTGTTTGCACGTTAGGAAAGCTCAAGCGGAGACGCCTGTCTGCCACTGCCCTCTAAAGAACGTGTTACGGATCGGAGCTCAGCGCCGGGAGACGCTGGCACTGCGGGGAGAAACGGCTCACGCTGTCAGGATGTCTAGCAGGTTATGAAGGGTTAAGAGTCCTAACCTGTTTCACTAAAGGCCTCTTAAGGAATTTCTCCCAGTGTTTCCTGCCGTTTCCTTGGCAACCGGGGTCTTAACATGATGAACTACTCAACCTCAGAGTTAGTCACAAACCAGGCGAAGCTTAACAGTGGACTGCTGACTAACGCCTGATGATCGCAGCTCATTGAGTCAGTGATGAGGTAGTGATGGGGGTTACTAGGGGTGATGGGGGTTACTAGGGGTGATGGGGGTTACTAGGGGACATGGGCGAGACAGCGTTAGACGGAGACACAGTGACACATGGCCTGAGAAAGCAAGCAGGGTAAAGGAGCAAGAATGACCGAGGGAAGAGATGTACAGAGAGCAAGAAAGAGAGGAAGACTGAGAGCGAGACCGAAAACAAGACAAAACTGAAAAGGTGATCAATAGATATGTACATATAGAGGGGGGGAGAGAGACAGAAGAGAGAGAGAGAGAAAAGAGAGAGAGAGAAGCGAGAGAGAGAGAGAGAAGAGAAGGCTGCTCTCACCACAGGTGACTTTCTCTGGTGCAGGTGGGGGAGGGGCGTGGATCTGAGGTAGAAGGCCTCCAGCCCTCCTCTGGGGGGCCGTCCGACCGGACCAACCATGTCCTCTCGTCTTCCTCTTCTTCTGTCTGGAGGTGAGCGACGGCCTTGCAGGGCACAGACCTGCCCAACACGCAAACCAATAAGCAGATAAGTACAGGGGAACAGAAACACCTGGACCAACTTGACTTGGCTTGTCTTTTCAAACACCTATGTTTTTTTTGACAACCAAACCCCCCTCCGAGCCCCCCCCCCTGCCTTCCCAACCAATCACAGGACGGCAAACTGACCTCTCCTCCACTGTAGTGAGGAATGTTCCTGAGGTAATTCTGTCTGCTCGCGGGTGTCCGTCAGTCCAGGAGGACAGACCTGAGGTCCGTCCGCTGACCCGTAGTCCTGGCTCAAACGCTCAGGTGACACTGGAAGACAGACAAGACCAGGTCAGAGACTAGCCGGCCCCGCCCCACCCTGCCCCGCCCCGCCCCGCACGCCTCCCAGAACTTCTTAACAACAGTTTGAACAAGAGCGTGAAGACGTAAAGGCTAGCCAGGACGTAGCGCTAAGCGCTGCCGCCGGCTGCTATTACCTGTCCTGCGTTTCCTGTTCGACACAAACGGTAAGAGGTCGTGTCGGGTGAGGACTCGCAGCAGCTGCAGCAGAGGCTCCAGGTTTCTTTCGCTGAGGTAGCCACGCCGCTCCAACTCCAACAGCAGCTCCAGGCCGCTCTTAGGCTTGTGGCGTGCGGCAGACGGGCAGAGAGGGCCCTGAGGCTGGCACCTCCTCCAGACGTTCAGCAGCTCCGGGCTGGGCGGCACGCCCAGGTTGTCCTGGTCGCCGTCGCAGGACGCCACCGTCCAGCCCGCTGGCTGGAGAGGGTGCTCGGCCGGGTAGCTTTCGTCCAGGAGGAAGGACAGGACCTCAATGTCCGTCTCCGTCAGTTGGGAACCGACGACTTCGAAGAGCTCGTGGACGGAGAGCATCCCGTAAAACGCCAGACATTCAGTCTCGTCCCAGATGATAGATCCTCGGAGAGGGTAGCCTGGGCGACGGACGGGTGCCATGGTTACCTCCCAAGGTTACCGAACAAGGTGTTTTTTTTTTCTTTTTTCAATGTATTAACCCCCAGCAGTCTCTGCGAAGAAATATCTGTTTACATCACAGCTATGTTAGTACATACAAATGTGGCTGATTACAATCAATACACAAACATATCAGACGGGCTCAACCTTTAAACAATATTAAGGTGTTTTATGTTTGTTTTTTTTAAACTTGACGTCTAATAGAAACTTGTCAACAACATACATTGTTCAAGTAGTCAGCACGACGTTATTCTGAAGAGTTTGAAACGGTTTGTAAAGATGATTGTTCCTGGTGTTTTCTGCACGCAGCGATACCTCTGTCCCAGCTGTGTTGATAGTGCAGGAAATTACGCGTGCTGTTTACGTAATGTGTCACGTTCGACCAAAAAACAACAACAGTCTCTTGATTAGATTTCCATCGGTGACATCTGTCAACGTTATAACAAATTTAAAAAGTCAGTGGCTGTAAATGCACGGTTCAACTTTTCAAACTTCCAGCGATTATTTTGTTCATAAGAAACGGAGCATCGGCTAATGGATGTGTAACTAGCATCTAGCTGCAATCTGCCGTTGTCC
Source organism: Plecoglossus altivelis (assembly GCA_036571765.1). Lineage (NCBI taxonomy): Eukaryota > Metazoa > Chordata > Actinopteri > Osmeriformes > Plecoglossidae > Plecoglossus > Plecoglossus altivelis. The sequence continues at coordinate 16,137,432 of BROE01000014.1, forward strand.
AAGAAATAGCTCGCTCTCACCCGAACGTGCGGCAAGTCGATGCATTAGCAGATTTGTCGGAACAAAACAACATTCGTCTCTGAAGCCAAGTGCTACATAAAGTAACCCAAAAATCGTGACAAATCGCCGTATATCATTCGCTCACCTTCCTTGTTCGACGCTATGTTCGACGGATCTGTCAGACCAGAAGCACGCAGAGCTGGCAAGGAAAAACAACATCAAGCAACCAATCGCAGAGCAGTATCTCAAAACCGCAACGCTTTGATTGGTCACTTTAATGGTTATTTCATTCCCTTTACTGCACGCCACAGGATGATATATCCAGCTGTAATTATAAACCTTCCCGCAGCTTGTAAGCTGCTCTCAAAGATCGTTGGCTCCAGTTGATCCTTTGTGCATCAAAGGTGCAGTATCATGTTGTGTCGTTATCAGCATCGATGGACATTGCGTTAGTCTGTACTGTGTTCGTCCGGTAGGTGGCGCTAACAAGATGGAGTTTCACACTGCTACACAATAACAAATCCTTCCACATCACTTCCGCTTTCATCCAAAAGACAGCTGCCTGCTAGTGGATAAGTAGAAGTATCGCAAATTTCCGTAAGTATTTTCCTTCAGAATGTGTATGCAGTCTGACAGTTATAGATCATATATGATGTCATACATGTATAGATTAGGGGGTCCAGAATAAGCATTAGGTGGGTCTACGGCAGGCTAGATCACTAGCACAAACCCTAAGTGAGAACAATGTTCCACCGCCAGCATGGAAATATGATTTAAAAAACAATATGACGAGATGAGACTATTTATGTTCAGGCAAAAATATTGATAAATTATGAAAACACTATACTGACTAGGATACCTGTGAGATCAGCGAAACGATTGTTGATCGCTGCAGGCTACGGTTTCTAAAATCTTCATAAACGTTAGTTAGTGGATGTTTCACTTGTGATCATGTGGCAGTGGGCAAGCACTTCCGTGACACACATTTTCCACTTATGTAACAGTATAGGTAATGGTATGTTCAGTGTTCACGCTACAGTGTGACATGACTCTGAAAGTAGCCTAGATCACAAATGGATTTACTGTCAGGATTAACTAGCAAAAGGCTATATTACGTGTCGATACCGCTCGCTTTAGTCAAGGCTAATCTGTCATAGGAGGATGTCTGTCTGTCTATAGCAGAGCCCGTTTTACCGGTGTTTTTTTGCGTTTGTAGGAGGTTACTGGTAAGCGATGACATCTGGAGGCCATAAGGGGGAGAACTGTCTGGTAGATATGGACAATAAGGGAGATTTCTTCAGCGACACGGAACCTGAGGTGGCACAAGCATCAGGAGTCATGGGAAAGTAAGTCTTGGTCTTCGCCAACGTTTTAGTTTATATCGGTATTTTTTTCCCGAGCTGCTGTTATCTTTCCAGAAGTTGTGGGTTATTTACGACAATCTTGTGAAGTTTAAATGTTCTCTTTTTAAATGTGTCTCGAACCCTTTTTTTCCCCTTTTCTTTGGATTTTCTTTTTTCAAATACGGGCCTACTGCCGTTTTTCCGTTCCCTCTCTGTCTCTCTCAGGCTTGTTCTGGAAGTCAAACAATTCTCCCCCGAAAGCAGCTGTTAGTTTTTAAGTTATATGTTAAAGAATTAAATAACGATATTAACCTCTTTTGTCCATTCCTTTACATTTTTTTGACCCCTGACGTTTTCAATCTCCCCACAACCTTTTATGTAGTTACTGGCTCTCTGCCTTACCTCCCAGGTTCAGTCTTCCCAAAGGCCTCTCCGTCTCCATGGCGAAGGAGTGGCTGGATAAGCGAAGGGTGTCCATCCGTCCGTGGTCAAGCTTCGTGGACCAGCGCAAGTTCTCGAAGCCCCGCAACTTCGGGGAGCTTTGCCAGAGGGTGGTGAAGAACGTGGACACCTACAACAGCAACTACACCTTCATCTTCCTGGGTCTCATCCTGTACTGCATGTAAGGGGGGCCTTTCCTGGGTCTCATCCTGTACTGCATGTAAGGGGGGCCTTTCCTGGGTCTCATCCTGTACTGCATGTAAGGGGGGGCTTTCCTGGGTCTCATCCTGTACTGCATGTAAGGGGGGCCTTTCCTGGGTCTCACCTGTACTGCATGTAAGGGGGGCCTTTCCTGGGTCTTATCCTGTACTGCATGGAAGGGTCTGGCCTCGCTAACGATGAGCGCCGCTGAATGCTAACTTGAAGAACCTATGACAGAATAGCTTAGCGTGAGAAGGATGTGATGGTAAACTTCTTGTTTCTTTCTCTCTCACTCCCTTTCTCTACCTCCCTCTCTTTCCCTTCGTCCCTATCGCTACCTCCCTCCGTCCCTCTCTCTACCTCCCTCCGTCCCTCTCTCTACCTCCCTCTCTCTCTCTACCTCCCTCCGTCCATCTCTCTATCTCTCTCTCTCCCTCAGAGTCAGCTCCCCTATGCTGTTGATCGCCCTGGCTGTGTTTGCCGGAGCTTTCTACATCATCCACCTCAAGTCTCTGGAGTCCAAGCTGGTTGTCTTAGGTGAGATCAGAGTTCTCCTCCTCGTGCTCGCCCTCATCTCCTCTCTCATATGCCTTCCCTCTTCTCCTCGGAGGTGAACATATGTCAGTGTTATGAATGCTAGTCCATGCGTTGATTCCCTGGTGTAACAGATCACAAACACAAGTAAAAAACAAACATGAACAATATGAATATTACAATATTAAAAGTACTGTGCTGTTGTGTTAGTGTTTGAATAGAAACGGATATGATTTTTATTTTTTTTCCCCCGTTCAGGTAAAGAGCTGACCGTACCTCATCAGCTGGGTGTGGCAGGAGCCATGTCACTTCCTGTATTCTGGCTGGCTGGTGCAGGAGCTGCTGTGTTTTGGGTTCTGGGTGTGTTGGATCTCATCTTCCTATTTCCTGTTTAGAGTGTTCCAGTTTGCACTGTCAGATTGACGTTTCTAAGAAGCATGGTACTCACAGTCAAGCCATCCACCCTAACCAGTATATTTTGTTTTTTTTCCACCTATCTGATTGGCCGCTGCTTCTGTCATTCAGGCGCAACGTTGTTTGTGATTGGCTCTCACGCTGCGTTCCGGGAGCTGGAGGGAACAGACATGGAGGAGCTGCTCATGGAGTCTGTGTGAAAGAGAAACAGGTTTTTCCTCTCGGCATCACAATGTTATATATTACCGACAGGTGTGTCATGTGATATCCCCTGGAATCCACCCTCAAGTCTCGCCTCTGAGTATCACTGTTACTGACAAAATGGCTTTATTTTACCGTAGCTTTCCGACCCGTTGTAAATACCAATTGCCAAGTCGCCTCTTTTTACTTCAATTTTTTTTTAATCAATGTATTCTGATTCACAAAGAAACAAAGTGCAATTTAAAATGCTTAAAGTTTTTTTGGGGGGATGGATTAAATTTTACGTGACCGTTAAGGAATGGCACAGTCTGTTTTTAGGAAAACTGTCAGATTGGGTTTGAATGCCGGTCAATACTCATCAAGCATAAATATGAGTTTAGGAATATGAAGTCGGATAAAGGATCTTTTTGATCCTGAGCACCCAGATGATCACAGGTACTTCACAGTCCTGCCGTTAGCAGAATTCAGTGTTTTTCATATTTAAATAGGAATCTTTTTTTTTTTTTTCTTTTGTATTTGAATGACTTTGTGCAATAAACACTTAATGAAGTCTATTCGTGTTGGTGTGTCATGCTTAGTTTGCGCTCATCGAATAACATCAAGCAACAACATTGGAATTCCCATTCGCTGTTATCACCCACCTATCCTATTAGAGAACAACTGTCTTTACCTAATTGGAAACAGTACTTTAATCCCACATTTTGTACCCCTTCAACCCCTGTGACCTCCCCACCCCCACCCCCCGTGACCCCTGCTTCGTGACAGCAGAGCTAGAGGACCCCAACTCAGGTTACCGTGGAGATGACCTTGGTGGCCCTCCTTACACACACACACACACACTCACTTAGATACTAACAAACACACTGCGGCAAAGGCAAGCGATCGATATTCCATTATACAGAGGGTGTTAGGACTGTGTGTGTGTGGGTGTGTAGGGGGGGGCTGGATGCAAGAGCACTGCAGTGAGCTCACTGCAGACACACAAGGGAAATTAAAGAGGGTATAGGTGTGTGTGTATGTAGGATAGATGCAGGCAATGCCTGCAGAGAATTCAGGTGCAGTGTGGCTGTCCTGTGGGTGCTACTGTTTCTCTGAAGGTTTCTCTCAGGTCATGTCAAGGACTCATGTTCTCCCTCTCTGTCTCCCTTCCTCCATCTCTCTCTCTGACTGTCCCTCCCTCTTTCCCTCTGTCCCTCCCTCCCTCTTTCCCTCCCTCTCTCTCTCCCTGCCTGTCCCTCCCTCTCTCTCTCCCTGCATGTCCCTTTTTTTCTGTCTCTTCCTCCCTCTCTCCCTCCGTCCGTCTCTCTCCCCCGCTGTCTCTCTCTCCCTCCGTCCCTTTCCCTCTCTCCCTCCCACCATCCCTCTCTTTCCCTCCCTCATGTGTCTCTCCCCCCCTCTCTCTCCGACTTACCCCTCGCCTTTCCCTTCCTCTCATCATCATCATCATCATCATCAGCAGGGTTCGTCTGTCTTTGATCTGTCTTCTTCCCTCCTTATCACCCTGGTAACCACATCATGTTCTCAGTCTGGGTCCACTTCGGGTTCTGAGAAGAGCTTGGTTGGTCGACATCTCCATGAATGTCAACGCAATCATCAGTTTCGGGTTCGTCAGGACTCTAACGGCGTCCCAATGTCAAATGTGATAGGTGTGTTTCGACATGAAACTGCTATTTGTGAGGAACGTGTCCTGCAGTGTATTTACCGTGTCCTGGTTCATGAAAGTGTCCCCCTCTAAGCTGCGTCTTGGGATCGTCTTCCTTCGTCCTTTGCCTGTGGGGCGCATCATCCTGGGAGCCTGCCAACTTCACTGAGCCTGTTGAACATGTGGTGTGGGCTGCAGTAAGCCCACCAACATGTCCTGTGGGTCTGCTGTGAGCTCTTGCTTCCCCTCACCACTAGAGGGTGCCTTGCTTCTCCTCACCACTAGAGGGCGCCTTGCTTCTCCTTGCCACTAGAGGGCGCCTTGCTTCTCGCCACAAGAGGGTGCCATGCCTCTCCTCGCCACTAGAGGGCGCCTTGCTTCTCGCCACAAGAGGGTGCCATGCCTCTCCTCGCCACTAGAGGGCGCCTTCCTTCTCGCTACTAGAGAGCGCCTTGCTTCTCCTCGCCACTAGAGGGCGCCTTGCCTCCCCTCGCCACTAGAGGGCGAGGAGAGGCAAGGCACGCAGACACCTTAACACACTGCAGCCCTTCGAGACAACATTTACCTTGTTTTATCCAGGATGGCGTCGGAGGCGTGTAAGCGGGAGCGGAGGGGGAAGACGGTGGGTCTTTCATTAGACAAGAAAGGAAATATTGGCGCCCCCTGAACGTCAGGGATCAGAGATATTAAATTAGAGCAGCGGCAGTACCAGAGACTACAGTTGTATTAAGATGTTCTACCGATGTTGTTATTTTATTTGGTCTGTTGGATTTCATTTCTTTCACAACACATTGTTTTCTAACTAGTTTGATGTTCTGTGTTTTTTTTCCTCGTTTTCATCTTTTTCAGGTCTCTCAGGTTCCTTCCCCGCCTCCCCCTTTGCCCTTCCCACTCCTCCTGGTGCCACCCCCCTCCCACACATGCATACACACAGCCCCATGAGCGGGCAGACCTGTATCCGAGGCTACTTTTGTTTCTGTCCCAGCATCGGTCTCGTTCAACACAAACATTGCATTCACACAGAAAACGCGTTGACTTAAGCTCAGGTGCCTGCACAGAAACCTGAGCGTGACCCCTGGAAGATGGGAAGGCAACGTTTGGAAAGACAAGAAAACACCAAAACAACACACAAACCAAACAACGAACACCCAAACACACACAAGCACAAAAAATAGAACCCCAGACAAACCCTGCAAAACCCAAAAGCCAAACATGCCATATAACATCCAACCAAAGAGAACGATTCTCCCCTCCAAAGACCACGCGGAAAATGGAAGATAGGACTATGATCTAAAATGAGAGAGCAAGTACGATAAGGTATCAACCTGTCTGGTGTACTTCTGAATAAAAACACCACCAACCGCCAGTTTGCTTTTCAATTTGTAGTTTTGATGTCGACTTACTGGAAACCTCAAACCAAAAAAACTCCCCAAAAAACGAATTAAAACCCAGACAGAGTAAGAGAAACAGAAAAGAGTGAGGGACGAGAGAGAGGGGGGAGAGAGGTTGGAGAGACAGTGGTGATGCGGGAGGAGAGGAAGATCCCTCTCGTCTTCAGAAACATCAATGTTCGGCTCTTTTCACGAATGTTTCTTTTCGAGCTGTTTATTTCCAACATGTGTTTTTTTTTTCATTTCTTTAAATCTGTATAGAATAATATCTTTTTTTTTCTAGAACACACAGAAAGATTGTTAAGACTGTATTTTTCCAACTGGGAAGTGTACTGTAGTAGGTAAGGACAATGGTTCACACAGTGCACACAAACAGAGACAAACAGGGCAGAGGGGAGGAGAGGAGTGTGAGTGAGAGACAGGTTGGGTTGGGGAGGGATATTATGGGATGTGCTTCGTTTGACCCTAAATGAAGGTAGCAGCTCTCCCACAAACTCCCCCCTCCCGTTACAGAAATAAAAAAAACGAGTATAACCAATCGACCCCTTCCAATCCCACGTATTAAAAAACAACAACACTGCGTAAGAGGTAAACGGAAATGAAGAGGAGAAGCGTGACGGTGCCGAGAGTGAGAAGACGAGGAGACGAGAGAATGAAGAGAGAGAAGGAGAGAGCGAAGGGAAGGGAGAGCAGTCCCATGCCTCTACTTTGCTTCTTCCTCTCTAAGACGGGACAGCAAAAGGGGAAAAAGGGTGCGCGCTTGCGCGGTTCTCCCGGCCACCCCAAGCGGGGTGCGGCGCCAGGGCTTTGCGGGTGGGCAAAAAGGTGGAATCGTCTCGCTCGGGTGATGTTTACTATAGTGCTGTGTGGTCGCGAGTCCAAACGACAGGGTCACAGAGAGGTAGCGGGGCCGTATGTAGGGGATGAAGGGAAGGATCAGAGAGCGAGCGGTAGGTGGGGCAGGGCGAGGGTCGCTTTGCCAGGGTTGTGGGCGGCAGGATTGGCCCTTAGTTGCAGGAGCGTAGACACTCCCGTCAGCATCTTACGCCCAATTATTCGAATCTACAATACATCAAATATGCAGCTCGCCGTTTGTTTAGATATAATGGATGTTATGCAAGCAGCAAGTGACCAGAACACATGCTAAAGAGTCATCATAAAGGAATGGGGCGAGAGTGGTTGGGCGGCGAGGGCGGGCGCCGAGGGCGGACTGTGGGGGGCAGGTGGGGGAGGCGGTAGGGTGATGATGTGCTGGGATGGTAGAAAGGGGAAAAGGTGCTTTTGCTGTTTTTAATCTTTGGGGCAGTCGAGATGAAAATTGCTATCGAAAGACGAAGTTTGCCATAGGCTTTGCTCAGTCTTTTAAGGGCGCGCGCGCAGATAGGGAACAGGTGGGAGGGGGCAGGCCATTCTAGAACTGGTACTTTACTGCCAGGAATGGCGTTAGTGAGGAGAGGTAGAAGAGGGGCCGGGGGAGGTGAATAGGTGAAGGGGGAGAACACATAACGAGCAAAGCCATGGACGGATGTAGCGTTTGAGTAAAGACAGCTTCTGTCCATCTAATAGGATGTGTATTGAGTACTCCCTTCTCCACCCCAAGACGCACCTGCTGATTACAGCAGACAAGCGAAAGAACGAAGAGAGGCAAGGAGGAGAAGATAGAGACGAGACGGGCAGGGAAGTTCAGTACGGGGATAGCTGAGTAAAAAGGGTAAATGGAATAGGGAGACAGGGAGAGAGAGAGAAAAAGGAGGTGACAACGAGAAACAGGGAGAAAGAAGAGCGAACGAATGAGAGCGAGGGCAAGAGAGACGAATTGAGGGCGCGAGGAGAGAGAGAGCGGAGATAGAGACGAAGAGAGAGAGAGGGGAGGAGAAAGAGAGAAGAGAGGGTGCATGGAGGGAGGAGCACGGAGAGGGAAGAGAGAGGCAAGAGAGAGAGAGATGGTGGGAGAGGAGGTTTCAATAAAGCTTTGCACTATGGTTAAAGAATACAATTTCTCAATATGATGGAATGAATGTTTGTCCAATTTGTGGGAAACTGTGTGATGTGACTGTGTGTGTGTGTGTGTGTGTGTCGTGTAGGGTGTCTATAAGTCACTACTGTTATGTAAGTACTCGCGTGGATAAGAAAGGAAAAGAATCTTTCCAGAGAAATGAAGATGAGAAATAGAAGAGAACAGAAGAAGATAGAAATGGAAAACAAAACAGTTATCATTTCAGAGACAAGTGAGTCCTTGTGATGTATATAAGTATAACATGCTTTGCTTGAAAATGACTTACACAAATCTTTATCATGTACTTCTGGTAAAATCGCAACCACTCCCGTAATCGTCCTTTGACGAATTATGCCCCTCCTCCCACACCCACCCCCTCCTCTCCCTCCTCCGAGCCTTTCCGATCGTGCGCCCATCGCGTAGGACTATCGTCCTCGCCATTGTTGTTGTCTTGTACCAACAATTTACAGTTCTACACATGTTGACCCGCAGTCGTAGCCAAGGCGTCCTCGCTAGAAGCTCATGGCTCTTCTTATATCTGTTATTCTGTTTACCCTGTGTTAGTGGAGGTCTATGTTTTTTTATTCTCTCTGCGAGATATCCTATTTTTTTAAATGTGTGCGTTGTGAAAACTACCTTCTTATGTCTCTCTGCTTATGAGAGGAGAGCCAGATAGCGAAAGTTTTACCTCCTGGGGGGATCTCCGGATCCCTTTCCTTTGGGGAGGTAATTGGGTAGCAGGGGTGGTTTCCTGACCTCATCGTACACAAAGATGAGGAAACTATAGGGGAATGCACAGAACCACCAGCTGGGCCTGTAAACAGAGAGAGAACAGGGGTTAGAGAAGACACAACCATGATACTGGTATCCTTAGTCTGTCAATCCAGTAAGTATCATGGTCGAGTAACATTCACATCGCTATCCTTACAAGTCGATCTGTCTGCACGTGTCTTACTTGTATCCCCACTAGTACCTTAATCCGAATCTGTGTTCGTGTCTTTCTTTTAAGTTTGTTTACACTTCGTGAAAGTGCTTTGTGTGTCAAGTCGATCTGCTTGTGTAGTGCATCGCGCATTGACGTCCACAACCACAAGCTGCTTGTTCTCGAAATCAGTGTTGTGCACATTTTTGTTGCGATACCGGCTCGCTTAAAAAAAACAAGTTAATGTTTTTTAAAAACAACAAGCCCTGCTGTGCTGTGACCGCCCTCCTTTATCTGTGCTAGTCCTGTCTATGTATAACCCCGCCTGTCACTACTCACTTATTTGTCCATTGTACGGCACGGCCTCGCGGCCTCTCAGCTATGGTTTCTTTAGCATCTTGATTTCATTGTATGGGCTGTGTTGTACGGTTCCTCCAATGTGCCTAGGATCCAGAAAGGTTGTCCGCTCTCTTTCGGTCATCCTATCTCATTCAGACTATACATCCAAGTAACAGATGTCTATCTTATCGACCGACCAGAAGAGATGTTTCTCATGGTTGATGTGCTATTTCCTAATGAGAAGTCCATTTATTGTTGACAATTGTGTGGTCACGCGAACTGTTCTTGGCTGGAAATAATATCCCACTTACATACATCATTCCCCAAGGCGAACTACACGGACCTGTGTCTGCACGGTCTGTGTGTCCGTCGTGCTGATTTCGTATTCATCTGCCTCTGTTGTTTTATATCACGATTTTAAATTAGTTATTCAATCTACTCCCTAGCTGTTACATCCTTGGGAGGGTTAAGATATATGTAAGTTTAGCGGGTGCCGTAGGAAACGACCGAAAAAAAACTAAAATGGTGTGCTGTTCGTAGGTTAATCTTGTGGCATCTCTACTTTGTCTCCCCGGTGCGTCATCTTTCTGACATCAGCCGCCCTTCTCTGTTATAAAGTCTTGACAAGTTCGAGATCTGCAGCCTCGTCTAACGTCTGGTATGTAAACGTCTTGTATACGCGGTAAGACTAAAGAAGGGCAGGTCAGGACCAAGAGCCAGTTACATGTGGCAGCCCTGTCACTTTCGCAACGGACGGTCCCGGAGTTGTGTGTTTGCTACAGCTTCGTGCCGTCGAAGCAACCCTTCGGATTGTGTCGTCGCCTGTGTGACGTCGTGGCATCCCTGACTGGTGTGCTCGTGTGGGAGTGTGGAATATGAGGCCGGTCACACTCCATATCAGGTGTCCATCCGCGAAGCCCCCTGTGATAGTGCAGCCCTCCCTCGTTGTTAACGACTCTTTTTAAAACCTAAAATATTCTTCGCACCCACCCATGCCGTGGCTATTGATAAGACAAGCAACGTTTCCTGATGTGCTGTCCTCACCACCCACACGGTTGCCTATCGCAGCCGCGAAGCCCTATATGTGTCCACTTGTGTGATGTGCCAAATTCCGCATGCTGCAAGCCTCCTTCCACCCTTAGATGTGCACAAGTGGACTACCTCCATGCCGTGCTCTGTTAACTGTGTTATTAAAGCGCCTCAAGGGGTCTCATACATCCCGCTGAAAAGTGTTGTTATAGCCTCCGACCGGCTTCTCACGCGTCTGCTAAAGTCACTTCACGGCTCTTAAAAGCGATTTGTGCGAACGAAAAAAGAAAAATTAACCCTTTCTAGGACTAGGATAATTGGTCTATTCTTGGCCCTCAGGCCAAAAAGATTGACCCTTTTTGCTGTTACTCACCGAGTGACATTTTACGCAGGGTCCCAAAGTGTATACGAAAGATTGCATAGGGTATCTCGCGAGTGATGTAATAATGGAGGAGAGACACCAAGGGAGAGGGGTGAGGAGAGGGAGGGCAGGGAGAGGGGTGAGGAGAGGGAGGGAGGGCAGGGAGAGGGAGGGAGAGGGGTGAGGAGAGGGAGGGAGGGCAGGGAGAGGGGTGAGAAGAGAGAGGGAGAGGGGGAGAGGGGAGACAGAGGGAAGAAACAAGAAGTGAAAGTGATCAATTCACATGAAACCCATCATTTCCAAATCTAACTGAAACATCAAGAAACATCCTTTGATGTGCAGCTCTTCAAACTATGCCACCGTTAGTGCTGTCAGAGAGTGCTGTCAGAGAGTGCTGTCAGAGAGACCATCCTGCCACCCACCGATCTGTCCGTAGGCGATGCTGATGAGCCTCTCGTTCACCAGCTTGTCCCTGGCAGGGTTTCTGGGCTGCCTCTTCATGATGTCACTCTCTGCTGACTCGTAGGCCAGGGAGATGGCTGGGACCTGGATGGGACAGGGGGTGGCAGAGAATGGGACAGAGTTGGTGTGTGTGTATGGTAGGACGGAAGTCTTTGGTTCTGGCTAGGAGTGTGTATGTATGTCTGTGTGTATATGTGTGTCTGTGTGTGTGTGTGTGTGTCTGTGCGTGTGTCTGTGTGTGTGTGTGTGTGTCTGTGTGTGTGTGTGCCTCACCATGTCGGTTCCCAGGTCGATACAGAGGATGGTGATGGTTCCCAGGGGCAGGGGGATGTTGACGATGATGAAGAACAGGAAGGGGGTGATCTCTGGGATGTTGCTGGTCAGGGTGTAGGCGATGGACTTCTTGAGGTTGTCGAAGATCAGACGACCTGGACAGGCACATAAACACAGCTTGATCCATCTACCAGATCTTCTCCTGCACCTTCTCTTCTGTCAACTCTGCCTCACTTTATTTCCCTCCCTTCCTCCTCATCTCCTCTACCTCCTCCCCTCTCTCCCTCCCTCCCCTCTTATCTCCCCCCCTCCTCTCCCTCCCTCCCTCCTCATCTTCTCTCCTCTCCTCTCCCTTCCCTCTCTCCCTCCCTTCCCTCCTTACCTCCTCCCCTCTCATCTCCCATCCTCCTCTCCCTCCCTCCTCATCTTATCTCCCGTCCTCCTCTCCCTCCCTCCCTCCTCATCTTATCTCCTCTCCCTCCTTTCCCTCCCATCTCTCCCCCCCCTTCCCTCCTGTCTCCCCTCCCTCCCTCCTTCCTTCCTCACCCTCTTCTACTCCAGTCACGATGGAGGCAAAGTTGTCATCCAGCAGGATCATGTCGGCAGCTTGCTTAGAGACGTCGGAGCCCGAGATCCCCATGGCAACGCCGATGTCGGCCTTCTTGAGAGCGGGAGAGTCGTTGACGCCGTCGCCTGTCACAGCCACAATGGCGCCCTGCAAGGAGGAGAGAAAGAGAGGGGGGCGGTTACACCAGAGGAACCCTTGTGTGTGTGTTTGATGGGGACTGTGTGCAGGGTGCGTGTCTGTGTGTGTGTGTGCAGGGTGTGTGTGTGTGTGTGTGTGCATGGTGTGTGTGTGTGCAGGGTGTGTGTGTGTGCAGGGTGTGTGTGTGTGTGTGTGTGTGTGCAGGGTGTGTGTGTGTGTAGGGTGTGTGTGTGTGTGCAGGATGTGTGTCTGTGTGTGTGCAGGGTGTGTGTGTGTGTAGGGTGTGTGTGTGTCACCTGTCGCTGGCAGCCCTCTACGATGATGAGCTTCTGTTGAGGGGAGGTCCTGGCGAACACGATCTCAGTGTGGTTCCTCAGGATGTCGTCCATCTGGTCCTGACTCAGATCCTTCAGGTCTGTACCGTGGATCACGCATGCCTTGGCATCCCTGGAGCACACACACACACACACACACACACACACAGTCAGGTGTGTACACAGGTAAATAATACAGTGTCTGTGTGTGTTTGTGTGTCTGAGAGTGCGTTTATGAATGTGTGTGTGTGTGTGTCTGAGTGTGTCTTTGTGTTTCTGTCCAAGTGTGTGCGTCTGTGTGTGTGTCTGAGTGTGCGTGTCTCTGTGTCTGTCTGTGTGTGTGTGTCTGTGTGTGCGTGTGCATCTGTGTGTCTGTGTGTGTGTCTGTCTGTCTGTCTGTCTGTGTGTGTGTGTCTCTGTGTCTGTGTCTCACCTGGGGTTGACCTGGCTGACAGGAATGTTCAAACGAGCAGCAATGTCCTCGACCGTCTCGTTGCCCTCGGAGATGATGCCCACACCCTTGGCGATGGCCTTGGCTGTGATTGGGTGATCCCCGGTAACCATGATGACCTGGTGGACCAAAAACATGGTTGCTAAGTAACCTTTCCCACATACACCAGGTGCTATTTGGGGCGCAGGCGCCGTGAGCGTGGCGGACCGGACCAGATGGACCGGACCAGATGGACCGGGTGCCAGCGTTTCTAGAAGGGCAGCGGGTACCTTGATGCCAGCCGAGCGGCATTTCCCCACGGCGTCGGGCACGGCAGCACGAGGAGGGTCGATCATGGACATGAGACCCACGAAACACAGGTTGTCTGTCTGGAAGTTGACGTCGTCGCAGTCGAAGGCGAAGCCTTTGGGGTACTGGTCCTCTGGCATGAGCAGGTGGCAAAAGCCTGGACGAGTGAGGGAAACGGGTTCAAGTCACCATGAAACAAACAAACAAACAGACCTACAGACCATTCATCTCACACACACACTCTCTCTGTCTCTTCCCCTCTCACACACTCTCTCTCTGTCTCTTCCCCTCTCACACACTCTCTCTCTGTCTTTTCCCCTCTCACACACACTCTCTCTGTCTCTTACCCTCTCACACACACTCTCTCTGTCTCTATCGATCTCTCTCTCTCTCTTTGTTTCTTCCTGTCTCCCTCCTCTCCCTCTCTCTTACCCAGCACTTGCTCTCCCTCCCCCCTCTTCCTCTCCCTTGCCCAGCACCCTCCCTCCCTCCTCTCCCTCTCTCTTACCCAGCACTCGCTCTCCCAGGCCCCCCAGTTCCATGTAGGCGTTCTGGAAGGCTTCCTTCATCTCCTCGTCCATGGGCTGCTCCTTGCCCTGCAGCATGATGGTGGAACAACGGTCCAGGATCCTCTCTGGGGCACCCTTCATCACCAGCAGGTAGCGGTTGTCGTTGGGGTCCTCTGTCTCGTGCACGGAGAGCTGGGGGGGAGGGGGGAGAGAGAGAGAGGGAGGGAGAGGGGGAGGTCAGAGGGAGACGATCACACCTGAGCTGTCAAGATGCCCAGCTGTCTGTGTCCCGAACCGACGTCCTGCCATCGGCGTGCGTGCGGGCGCGGTGAGGGCGCGGGCGCAGTACGGGCGCGGTGCCTCCACCCTTCACCCACCTGGTACTTGTTGGTGGAGTTGAAGGGGATCTCAGCCACCTTCTTGTTCTTGTCCCTCATCATCCTGACGGAGCCGCAGGACAGCTCGATGCACTTGAGCAGCGCCGACTCGGAGGCGTCGCCCGCCACGTCCCTCTTCAGGATGGGCAGCTGGTCCTGGCCGGCTTTGAACTGGGCGCGGTTGCACAAGGCGGCGATGCGGGCCAGGGACACCCAGGTCACGGAGCTCTTGTCGAAGGAGGCGCCTGGAGCGCTCAGGAGGAGGGAGGAGGGAGGAGAAGCAGGGAGGGGGGAGGGAGGGAGAAGGGGGAGGCGAAGAAGGGGGGGAAGGGGAGCGGGGGGAGGAGAAGAAGAAGAAATGTTAGGTGATGCTAAATCCAACAGTGAGCACATTTACAAAACTGAGACAAGAGTGTGAGTCTGGGGCACTAGCATGTAAACCCCTCCCCCCTCCCCTTTTGCCCCCTGCCCCCCCTCCCTCACCAGACTGGTCCTCAGTGGTGTCGGCCTCGTGGATCTGGTTGTCGAACCACATGTGGGCCACAGTCATCCTGTTCTGGGTCAGGGTGCCCGTCTTGTCGGAGCAGATGGTGGAGGTGGAGCCCAGGGTCTCCACAGCCTCCAGATTCTTCACCAGGCAGTTCTTCTTGGCCATGCGCTTGGCAGTCAGGGTCAGACACACCTGGAGGGAGGACAGGTGAGAGACGGAGACTCACTGAGTTAACAGAGACCTCAGGACAGGACAGAAGCCAGCAGGGGGCAGTGGATCGAGGAGAGGCACACACACACTCCCTATCACACACACACACTCCCTATCACACACACACACTCCCCTATTCACACCAACACTCCCATATCACACCACACATCTATCACACACAACACCCCCTATCACACCAACACCCCTACACACACACACACTCCCTATCACACACACACACTCCCTATCACACACACACACTCCCTATCACACACACACACTCCCTATCACACACACACATTCCCTATCACACACACACACACTCCCTATCACATACACACACTCCCTATCACATACACACACTCCCTATCACACACACACTCCCTATCACACACACACACTCCCTATCACACACACACACTCCCTATCACATACACACACTCCCTAACACACACACTCCCTATCTATCACACACAAACATCCCACACACACACTCCTCCCTCTCTCTCCTTCTCTCTCCCCGTCTCTCACTCTCCCCGTTTCTCACTCCCTCCCTCTCCCACACACACACTCCCACTCACAGTGACGGTAGCCAGCAGCCCCTCTGGCACGTTGGCCACGATGATGCCGATGAGGAAGATGACAGCCTCCAGCCAGCTGTAGCCCAGGATGACGGCCAGCACGAAGAAAGTAAGGCCCAGGAACACGGCCACGCCCGTGATCAGGTGGATGAAGTGCTCGATCTCCTTGGCGATGGGCGTCTTGCCAGGACTTACCAGCCGGAGGTCAGGGTGGCACAGCCCATTCACGAGTGCGGTCCCCGGTGCATACCACGATGCCACGGCGTGCCATGGGGAGGAGAGGGGAGGGGGAAGCAGAGGAGGGAGGGGAGAGAGAGAGGGAGGGAGAGGGGAGAGAGGGAGGGGAAGAGAGGGGTGAGGGAGAGAGGAGAGGGGGGAAGAGGAGGGTGGGGGAGGGGAGAGAGGAAGAGGGGAAGGGGGGGAGGAGAAGAGAAAGAGAGAAAAAAAAAAGAGAGAGGGGGGGAGAAGGAGGGTAGAGGGGGGGGGAGGGAGGAGAAGGAGGAGAAGGGAGGTTCTTTCTGTTAAGAGGTTTTTGTGGTGTTTCTGCCTTTTATTAGTTATTTCCGGGAGAGGATTTTACTAAGCAGGCTGGGTATGTGGATTGTCGTTGTTATGGCTACCTTCCACGCAGTTGGTGGAGAAGAAAGCAATGTTGCGGGTTTCCAGGGGGTTGTCATGGGTACAGTCAGGTGACCTGTTCTGAGGCTCTGATTCGCCAGTCAGAGAGGAGTTGTCAACCTATTGGACAAGATCACATCTCCAGTTCAGTTTTGTTGCTGTAAGTGTGTGTGTGTGTGTGTGTGTGAGCCTCTCACCAAGCATACCTTGCAGCTGTGTGCGGAGGCTACCATGCTGTGAGTGTGTGTGTATGTGTGTCTGTCTGTGTGTGTGTGAGCATGTCTGTGTGTGAGCATGTCTGTGTGTGTGTGTGTGTGTGTGTGTGCATGTCTGTCTGCGTGTGTATGTGTGTGTGTGTGTGTGTGTGTGTGTGTGTGTGTGTGTGTGTGTGTGTGAGAGAGAGCAGACGTACTTTGCAGCCATGAGCAGAGACGACCCTGATGTCAGCAGGGATCCTGTCTCCTCCTTTCACCTCGATCAGATCTCCTCCCACCACCTCCTCAGCATTGATCTGCATCTTCTCCCCCTCGCGGATCACCAGGGCTTGCTGCCAGAACACACAGCAGGAAGGAGGGTGAGGATACACACACCAAACACACACACACACACATACACACACACGTACACACACACACACATGTACACACACACACGTGCTTTAAATGCTTCATTGCAGTCCCCCAGCTACACACTGGTTTGACTGCGCACAGTGTTCTCCTCAGAGATGTTCTAATGAACTGTTATCTCTCTCCCTCTATTCCCCTCTCTCCCCAACTCTCTCTCTCTCTCTATCTATCTCTCTCTCTATCTCTCTCTCTCTATCTCTCTCTCTATCTCTCTCTCTCTCTCTCTCTGTCTCTGTCTTACCTGCGGCACCATGTTCTTGAAGGACTCCATGATTTTGGAGCTCTTGGCCTCCTGAAAGTAGGAGAAGCAGCCGGTGATGATGACCACAGCTGACAGCACGATACCCAGGTACAACTGCAGAGAGAGAGAGAGGGAGAGAGGGAGAGGAAGAGAGAGATGGAGAGAGAGCGAGAGAGGGATGGAGAGAGGGAGGGAGAGGTAGAGATGGAGAGAGAAAGAGGGAAAGAGCGAGAGAGAGAGAGAGTTGGGGAAATAGGGGAATAGAGGGAGAGAGATAACAGTTCATTAGAACATTCCGGAAATGTTACCAGAATTCCCTTCTGGATTACTGCAGTTTGAGCCATCCGTGTAGCGTGAGCAGGGGGGGGCACGGGGGCTCACGTTATCTCCCGCGGGCTCGTCCTCCGTGGCGGCCTGGATGGCGTAGGCCAGGAAGCAGAGGATGGCACCAGTCCACAGCAGGATGGAGAACCCTCCAAAGAGCTGGCGACAGAACTTCACCCACTCGGGGGTGGTGGGGGGAGGGGTGAGAGAGTTGGGACCATCCCGGATCAAATACTCCGCTGCCTTGGCATTGGTCAGACCCTGAGGGGGGGGGGGGGGGGGAAAGAGAGAGGGAGAGAGAGGCCGGGAGGGAGGGGGAGAGAGAGAGGGGCACAGAGGGAGGGGAGAGAGAGAAAGAGAGAGAGAGAGGAGGGGAGAGAGAGACAGGGAGAGAAAGAGAAAGAGAAAGTGAGTGCGGAGGAGGGGGATAGAGAGAGGAGGTGGGGAAGCCAGAGAAAGAAAAGTATGGGAGAAATAGTTTTCTCATCTCAATATAAATGCAGGAATCTTTTTGTGAGTGTGACCTGATTATTCTGAGAACCAAGCATTGTATGAGGACAAAATTGGGTCCTTGATTACAGATGGAACACCCCCACCCAGTGGTCAGAGAGGAGAACTGCAGCTGAACCACAAACCTTAAGCTTTAACTCAAGCCTTGACTCTTTGTTGTCAAGTAGCAACTGCAGCTCTGCTTAAATACCTACAGTTCTTCGAAGAAGGAGACCTACCTGGACAATATCAGTCTGGAACTTCCTGCAAACCTCCTCTATGGACATCTTGTGTTCCGTCTGGGGGGGAGGGAGAGGGGGGAGGAGGAAGGGGAGAGGAAAGGAGGGGGGATGATCAATATGTGCAGTTTGATCTCGCTTTGAGCACTGTACCGCCAAGTTTCTGTTGTCTAGATGGTCCATACACCCCCACACCCTCCTCACCAGTGGTACAGTCCCCACGCCCCCACACCCTCCTCACCAGTGGTACAGTCCCCACACCCTCCTCACCAGTGGTACAGTCCCCACGCCCCCACACCCTCCTCACCAGTGGTACAGTCCCCACACCCCCACACCCTCCTTACCAGTGGTACTTCCTTCTTCAGTTCATCAAGGTCCTTGCCCCCCTTCTTCTTCTTGGGAGACTCCTTGTCTTTATCCTGCGTGGTTGCCACGCGGTAACTGTCTGACCGCCCATACTAGAGACGGAGAGAGGAAAGAGAGAGAGAGACAGGGAGAGAGGAGAGGAGAGGAGAGAGAGAGACAGGGAGAGAGGAGAGGAGAGAGAGAGCGGGAGAGAGGAAGGAGAGGGGGAGTCAGAGAGAGAAGAGATAGAGGGAGACAGAGAGAAAGAGAGAAGAGAGAGAGAGGGAGACAGAGAGAAAGAGAGAAGAGAGAGGGAGAAAGAGAGAAAGAGAGAGGAGAGAGGGAGACAGAGAGAAAGAGAGAGGAGAGAGGGAGCAAGAGAAGTACAGATACTTTAATATGGTATAACTTCCCATCAAATCCCCACATATTAATCAGACTTTTCTTTGAAACTAGGGTGCCAAACTGCTGTATCTGACCAGTAGAGGGAGAAAGAGACCAACTGAACACAGAACAGTTTAAACCATCAAAGTGCCTTCTAATTCCATTTCATTCATTCAAATTTGAACAGAAGGGTTACAGAAGGGTTTTCTTTGATCTAAAAGATCACACACGCAATCTATCTCCCTCTCTCTCTCCTTCTCACACTTTACCTCTCCCTCGCACTCCCATACTCTCTCCCTCTCCCTTGCTCTTGCTCTCTCTCTCTCCCTCCCTCCCTCCCTCCCTCCCTCTCTCTCCCTTGTACAAATGTAACCGTATCCAATCAGAGGGAAACAGCAGACCCAGACCGGCGGGCCAGAATCGGTACCAAACGTCCCCTAGCAGAGGTCAGAGGTGACACGGAGAGGGAGCGTCGCCCCCGGAGACGGCCCAGGTCACGGAGACCTTCCTGGACGGAACCAGTCCATCATCACACCTGACCTTGGGCTTGTCGCTCAATACAAACACGTGTAAATAGTTTGCTTAGTTCAGATGTTGGCTGGGTGAAATGCAGAGCCAGAGTATCCTTAGAGGGGCTTTTTGAAAAGATAGTATTTACCTCGTCACTGGCAAATACTCTGCCCAAATTGAAAGGCTGTCAGTAACTTGTGGACAAGAGATCATTTAACGTGGTATGATTTTACTAGGCAAGAGTTGTGCAGTAAGGGGCTAATATTGTGGGTAAAAGTATTGAATGACACGTGGGGTTTGACAGGGTAGGTCTATTTGTTAAGGTTGGGCTGGGTGCTAATGGAGTGAGTTTTGTTCAGCGTTCGCCCTCTAGTGGTTTAAACACGCTACTGCACCTGCATCCTAGCACACAGATGACCAAAAACCAGGCTCCTGATTGGTAGAGAGCATACGCAAATGAATCGCGGTCAAATTTAACTACGAAAACAGGACTCTTACAAAGGCTGTGTCGACCACATATTTCCTACTACCTGAATCCTGAACACACCCTTAACGAACACACACGCCCAAACGCACAAACATAAGCATCCACTACGTACAAAAACACACATTCAGAGGCGGGAGATAAGCTCTTTAGATCACGTTGCCGTGACAGATCTGGTGTGGGTTTTGTGCGTCGGAACACCGAGTGTGAGACCCTCGCTTACCGACTGGGGGACGACTCACTGTTTACACAGCGGCAAACAAGAAATGTATTTCCCAACAACGAACTCACGCACACACGCACACACGCACACTGATATGAAGACAAAAGAAGGTTACCTGTCCAAATACATTTGAGGAACACACCCACACACACTCACACACACACACACACTCACACACACACACACACTCACACACACTCACACACACACACACTCACACACACACAGATAAATGGGCGGTTGAGCTTTCACTGCAGCAAGACCAGACAGGCCTGAAATAATGATGCTTGTTGCGGAAAACTACTACTGCTTCACCTCTGGAGACTAACCCTGACACCTGCTGACGACCCTGTCTCCTTGGGAGGGTGTGTGTGTTTGTGCGTGTCAGTGTGTGTGTGTGTCTCTGTGTGTGTGTGTCTGTGTGTGTCTCTCTGTGTGTGTGTTTGTGCGTGTCTGTGTGTGTGTGTGTGTGTCTGCGTGTGTATGTGTGTGTCTGCGTGTGTGTGTGTGTGTGTCTCTGTGTGTGTGTGTCTCTATGTGTGTGTGTGTGTGTGTCTGCGTGTGTGTGTGTGTTCTCGTCTCTGTGCGTGTCTGTGTGTGTGTGTGTGTGTCTCTGTGTGTGTGTGTGTGTCTGCGTGTGTGTGTGTGTGTCTGTGTGTGTGTGTTCTCGTCTCTGTGCTTGCTACACATCTCTTCCACTTCTATGTTAATCTAAAAACAAAACAGCCACTTTTTAAACGCCGTCTCTTCGAGAAGCCGCGTGTTCCTCTCCCACATCACGGAGGTCAGGGACGCTTGCTGTATTCATTTCACTACCTCATGCTGTTGGCTCGTCGGCACACCTGCTCAAACACACACACACACATGCATGCAGGAAGGGCGGAGCCAGGGGGAGGGGCCATCACAGAGTGATGACATCCAGGGTGAAAGAAGGAGACGAAGAGAAGAAGAGAGAGAAGGAGAGAGAGAGAGAGAAGGAGAGAGAGAAGGAGAGAGAGAAGGAGAGAGAGAAGGAGAGAGAGAGAGAGAGAAGGAGAGAGAGAGAGAAGGAGAGAGAGAGAGAGAGAGAGAGGAGAGAGAGGAGAGAAGAAGAGAGAGGAGAGAGAGAAGGAGAGAGAGAGAAGGAGAGAGAGAAGGAGAGAGAGAGAGAAGGAGAGAGAGAGAGCTGTAACACCTTCCTCACTCTGCTACTAATTAGATATTGACCACCACCCCCACAGTTTGCTGGTGTCTGTATGTCAGTGTGTGACACGGAGTGACCCCACTCTGTTAGATGAAACACACAGAGACAGTGTCAGGTACTGTGTGTGTGTGCACACGTGTGTGTGTGTGCACGTGTGTGTGTGTGCACGTGTGTGTGTGTGCACGTGTGTGTGTGTGCACGTGTATGTGTACACCAATAATCTACCCACTCTAATTATCTGCCTGTCTGTTGACCCGACAGTGAGTTTGCGAGTATATTTTTGCATCCCAAAAGTTCAGAAAGACAGCTAGTCTGTGCTGCCGCAGCTAGTCTGTTCTGCTACATCTAGTCTGCACTAATACAGATAGTCTGTACTGCTACATCTAGTCTGCACTAATACAGCTAGTCTGTACTGCTACATCTAGTCTGCACTAATACAGCTAGTCTGTACTGCTACATCTAGTCTGCACTAATACAGTTAGTCTGTACTGCTACATCTAGTCTACACTAATACAGCTAGTCTGTGCTGCCACAGCTAGTCTGTACTGTCACAGCTAGTCTGTGCAGAGCGTGACTTTATGGATGCCACATTCAATCATTCATGACACATATGGCTAGCGCACGCCACCAGAACCTCTCTTCTTACCCACAAGCCCTTGCTGTCTTGCATGACAGCATGTCCTTATTGCAGTTACAGGATGAACTCACTGTTCCCTTGGTTACCAGACTCAACAAGGCTTGGGACACCTGGCCTGTAATGTCTCTCTCTCTCTCTCTCTCTCTCTCTAAACTCCCCCATGGACACACTAGCGTGTGGATATCTTGTGTGCGACACACCTGTGCGCCTCCACGCGTGTCCAAATGAAGGTGGCTCTGGTTGTTTCCTGGACAGCTGTAATGTGTTGAAACAGAACATATCCCTTCTACCAAGATCTCCCTTATTAAAGGAATCAGAGAGGCAGGGCTGAAATTACACTCTGCCGCTCTCCCACCGCTTGCTGGCTGACTGACTGACTGACTGAGAGATTGACTGACTGACTGAGAGACTGACTGACTGACTGAGAGATTAAATGGACAGAACAGACGCACTCCCTTCCTGATAAGTGACAAAGCAAATCCTACATTCTGTACCGCATTCACTGACTTCCCTTTGAAAAAGTTAATCTATAGCCCAGTAAAACTTTCTGATGCTATTTTCTGGTTTGTCCTAGTTTAAGGGAGGAACAGAGTGATACAGTTAGACAGAAGGACAGGCCTGTCACCACGGAGATCGGCATGGCGATGTGGGCGATCGTCATGGCGACGCGGAGACTTTGCTGTGGTT
>BROE01000014.1:16162221-16180914 GCA_036571765.1 Plecoglossus altivelis
CCCCTATCCTCCCCCTCCTCTCCCCCTATCCTCCCCCCTGCCCATCTGTCCAACACTCTGATCGGTGGTTCATCCTGGCTTGCAGCTGTGCCAGTGTTTAAAGGTTGCATGTTTGTGTGTGTATGTGTGTGTGTGTGTGTGTGTGTTTATCTCCATGCAAGCTTGTCCGTCAGCGTGTGTCACGAGGTTGCCCAGAGTGAGGAATGCGTCTGTGTGTGTTATGTCCTCGTATGCAAGCGCCTTCCTTGCCTCGTCTAGATTGGGCCTTGTAAATCTCTGTGTTAGACGCCCCCCCCCCCCAACCCCAGCCCCCCTGCTGAGTACCAGCCACTGTCAGAAGGGTACGCATTCTCTTCGGAGACAAGCAGACCCACTCACAAAGGCAAACACACACCCGGATGCACAGGCACACCGACACCATCTTTGTTTGAGAAGATTGTCACAGCGACCAACTGTTCTGCTGTCAATCACTTTCCTCCAGGTGATCAAACAGAAAACAGGAGAGCGATGGGGAAATCGAACGGACAACTTGTAAAGCTGACAAGCTGTATTATATAACAATCAAGGATGTCAGAACAATGGCTGAAGGACAGATGCGCCAGCCAATCGGAATGCACCAATCATCTGAGGAGGAGCTTGCTGGGTCGGCCCTAAACCAATAGGGATTGAGCTATGGTGATATCGTCGAAGTACTTCCTGTGTCGTGACCATGCTTCCGTTCTGCGCTATACTCCTGCGTCCTGTCATGTCTTCACTCATGTGTCCTTATGGATCTGATGATCATACCTACCCAATGAGACCTGCTACACTACATCTTCACAGATCGGAATCAGATCGAAAGTAACGAAGGGCTTCACAAGCCACAGAACATAGAGGAAGGATTGCGGAAGAGGTTCGGGAAGTCCGAATCAGACTACGAACGCAAGAAAAGGCGTGAAGCGAAACACGCGGAACGTGTCCTTCAGAACCGGTCACAGAAGACGGTCTTCGCCAACGGCGAGAAAACCGCATCGATGATGCGAATAGGACGACTTGAAGGGCTGTGACCTCAACGCCGCGACCTTTGGCGACCCCCGAGATCCCCCCCCCCCGCCCCCCCGCACTCCCCCCCATCCCCCTCTCCCCACCCCCCACCCTCCCCCCCCGACTTGGTTGTTGCGTCCGGTCCAGTCGCAGCCCTCAGCCGAGTGCTCCGCCAGGTTCCTGTTGGGAGGGCGCAGGGGGGAGGAGGTGGGGGAGGCAGAGGTCATGTATTACAGCTCTGCACTGCGCAAACCGCCTGAGCGGCAGAGGAGGAGCAGGTGTAGGAGGCAGAGGGAAACCACTCTGCACCAAACGCTGGGCTCCGCTTCCCTTTCAAACACACTCCACCACCCCCCCACCCGCCCCTCCTCCCCCGCCCCCCACGTGCCCCCGCACCCCCTCGCCTTCCGATGAGGGCCCAGGACACAGCGAGAGCTCCCACCTGCCCTCGACTCTCCGGCTGCATGAAGACATCCCGCCACGCCCTGCCAGCGTCATCTCATCATCATGACCTTCACTCACCCCCCCCCCTCCTCCCGCTGTCACGCTCTCTCTTTCCCTCTCCCTTGCTGCGCCCCCTCCCTCTTGCAAGTCTCCCACCCTGTCACTTCCTTTACCTGACGAACTGGTCCCATCCCCCCCCGCCCCCCCCCCCCCCTTGCCAATCTGTCCCCTTGGTGAGCTCCCTGTCACTACGGTAACCACCCCCTAGCGCAGAGGGAAAGAGGAGAAGCCGTGGGTTATGTGAGCTCATGTCATTATCCTGTAACAGGATACAGCCTGGCCCTCCCTCCCTCACTCACTCCTCACACTCCCTCTCTCCTCCCCCTCCCCTCCCCCCTAGCTTGCAATCCCTCTCTCTCCCTCCTGATCACTCCTGCATATCATTCCCCCCTCCCCTCCCCAGACCAGCCTCCCCTTACATCCTCCCTTGTAGAGAGATAACAGAGAAGCAGTTGTCCTGTGATTTATCTTCTCCATCAAGGCTAAACCACCTTGGCACTCCTATGCTTGGCTCTCGCCATTACGGACAAACGAAGGTGTCTGCCTTATAACGTTCGATTTCATTTCGTCACAGTGGCTCTACTCCGCGTGCCTCCTATCTACGTGTTTTCTTTCGCCAGCCTATTACAGCGCTTTAAAGGGAGTTTCCACTTCGATAAGCACCGCCCCCTATCGACGCAGTAGTTGCGTCGGACACAATGCCCCTTGCGGCATAGGCACCGACAGATTGGCAGTGTCTTGGCAGTGCCATACTGCGCGTGAAACTCAAGTGCGATTTAGTAGAACGAGCTAATTGAAGAAGGAAAAGTGGGTCACTGCTTTCTTCCCCATGATAGAAATGTAGCTCAAACGCACGAGGTAGGATAGGAGCATATTATTACGATCTCTCCATAATCTATCTCGCGCGAGTTGGATCTAACCTTAGCGTGACAACGATTTTGCCCTTCATTCTTTCTGATGCGTCAACTGTTAATAAAATTTGGAGGGACAAATGCTTAATGGACATGTGTATCATGTCCTTGACATCATTTTATCACAACGCGATATAGACATGCATATTTGAGTAAAGATGGTGGTGACCTGGTAAAAAAAAAAAAACGAATCTGAAAAGCCAAAAGACTTAACGTTTATACATGAATTAATCTCATAGCGGAGTTGAACACTGAAGCACAACTGCGCAGGGTGATGATGAGGCTGAAATTGCGCAATAGCCCAATGACAGTCGCAGCATCATCATCGCCTCGGAATTTTCCGATGGAGCATAACTTCACAAAGCCACAACTAACCCTAACTAACTCAATAAAGTAGGGCGATAGGACGTATGCTATTTGATTTGTTCCGACCATAGATCTTTCGAAGTGATTTAGTTTCAAGGTCTCGGGCCCTGCAACGGTTGCGCTTAACTCTGACGCAGCAACTGAGGGTATACATTTGGCCGTAAATTGAGACAAAATTGCATCTCGACATCATCGTGTACCATCTGCGGTAGATTTTTTTTTTTTATCCGTCGTGTGTGTGGGTTCACTGACAACGATTACTGATCCTCTGTTATGTCACAAATGAAAGGGGGGGAATAAAACGGGCGAAGCGGTTATTCCTGGTAACCGCATTATGACGCATGGGTCAAGGAGGCTGCCGCGTTCAGACGCCGCGTCGCTTTCCACAGGCGGCATCCTCTTCTCACACGCAGTATGTTAAATAGGACACCGGCACCGGCTCGGAAGCCGGTACTTTTCCTTTGCTACTCTCCATTGCCAACGATGCTGCGCCAACAGTGTCATAGCTTATCAGGCAAAGGCGTCACTGTGTGAATACCGCGGTTGAGTCATCGGAATCGGTCTAAAAGCAACTCAAATAGCCGAATGAATGGATACCTATATCTTACTGACTAATAAAATGTTACAGTAAGTCGGCGCGCCTTGCTTTGAAAAGTGTTACCTCTCTTTCTGTCGCCCCCCTCTCTCTCACGCACGCACGCACGCACGCGCACAAACACGCACGCACACACACACACGCGAGAACGTGCAGTAAGAATAAACCGATTACCGGGCAAGGTTATCGGCAAAATTGTAACACGGCATATGGATACTCATTTACGATCTAGGCATGTATCTATGGGATTTGACTCATAAACTCTGTGTTTTTTTTGGTCATTCTCATTCAGCCTGATGAAATAGGCCATACCCCCGTGGATACAGAGGACATCCAGACTCGAAGGCTAACTTAAAATGTTGAGCTAATGCCAGACAAATGTTTAACGTTACTGCCATTCTGTCCTGGTGACTAAATGAAGCGATTCTTTGTCATGAGATCGTAGTGTCTGCGGCGCATCCACTCGTCACATCAATTTGACGCAGTACATGAGGCCGAGGTGAAAACAAAATCCGCATCAGAGTCAATGTC
The DNA here is from genome assembly GCA_036571765.1 of Plecoglossus altivelis. Lineage (NCBI taxonomy): Eukaryota > Metazoa > Chordata > Actinopteri > Osmeriformes > Plecoglossidae > Plecoglossus > Plecoglossus altivelis. The sequence goes on from BROE01000014.1 coordinate 16,166,152, forward strand.
ATTCCGACACTCGAGGTTTCAGAAGGTTAACACATGCACGCAGATGTCTTTTCTCCGCCGCCCAGAAGCAAATTCTTTAACGGTTTTATGAGACAACCTCTCACTTTACAAGGCATGCACTTAGGGGTAGCCTGGACTATATCAACGCAGTTAGAAAGTTGGAGACGCCGGTCTTACCCCCATGGTAGCGCAGTCTGTCTTCTCCTCTCAGGTGATGCAAAGCTTGAGAGGTGTCAGCCCCTCCGGTTGAATTATATCAAAATGTAAAGCCTTTTGAAAACGTAAGAAAGATTGGTTCAGTTATTCAAGTAAACGAGAATGACGTCAGTCAGGCAAATGTATTGGAATACAACGATACAGTCTAAATGTATGTGGAGGAACAAAATGATTGTCTCTAACCTCCAAAAGGTAACACACTTTTCCCCCAACTGAAATGTCTTTCAAATGAAATGTTGCGGTCTCAAGCGGAGCATCACGCGAGTATGCGGGTCCTTCCTTGCTCCCTGATACTTGCGGTAAAAGACCGGCTAAACTGAAGCCGCACTGCTTCCTTTTCAGGATAAGATGTCCTTCCGCGACTCAGTCGACTGCCGCAGTACTCCCTTCGTCTGTACACACCACTCCGCCTATGGAAGAAGCGCCGGTGGGTGTGAGTGATCGCACCGCCCCATTGAAGTCAGGCTGATAAAGTACGGGCTGTAACACCCGCCCTGTAGTCTTTTAACGGCCAATCAAAATTCTTAGCGTTCCATCGGTGACGTACTATCCAGCCAATGGCATCATTCAAATCGATAAATCTGGCCAATAGAAGGCGAATTCTGCTCCTCCTTCTTTACTGCAGAATTCCAAGGCTGTCCGCGAGCAACATCGCGAGCCTCTAGGCCGTATATTTGGACGCACAAGGTTAGATACCATTGTCGTGGTTGTGTATTTGTGTAATTACTTCATTTGGTGTACAATAGTGTTCATGTATGCATCATTGCATGTGATAACCCCCGTTTCAATGGTCGTGATGGTCCTGTCCTCTCAAGCATGTGTAACTACTCATCTATAGCGTGATCTCCAACTGACGCTCACAAGTACAGAATGACACAGGCAGATTTTTCTTTACCAAATGCACATTTACGTCGGATAAAAGATGCTTGTGTAGCAAGTGTCCCAACCTTAGTTCGTGTGGCAAACATGGGGAGCCTATACAATCACAGAATACCATACCACTAAACCACTATACCTTGGCATAAAACTCCTTTAAAGCCAGCCTATATCTTCATCCTTGCCGATGTCGATTTATTAATGTGCGTCACCTAACGTATAACCTTTTGACCGTGGTCCAGAGTGAGTAGCCTAGGTATGGCGTATTTTCATGCCCAGGCCATACTTAGCATGCAGGTTGGTCCATCATCGAACACAAACTCTTTGCGTAGAGAAAGAGATTCCTAGTCACCTGATAGCTGGACATTGATCGGCCCTGCGGGCACCAGTGAAGTTGAAAGAAAGATCAACCAGAGGGAACATGGAAGGATATCAGAGAAAGCAAGATGAACTAATGACAAGAGTGACAGACATGTGGAGGAAGAGACCCAAATATGACAGTGACAAGGAGGCCAAAGGAAAGAGGCGAGAGAGGAGACTGGAGAGTGAGGCCTTGGACTGAGGCAGCAGAAAAGCTTGCGTGAGAATAGAGACAGGCTGAGGCAGCTGGCCTACATGCTGAAGTTTGTTACCACTGCAGGTCTTTGTCACGCTCTCCCCCAGCATTTCCTCTAAAGAAATGTATTCAGTGGAGGATGCAACGCTTTCTCCACTCCCTTTCCCTCTCTCTCTCACTCTCTCTCTCTCTTCCAAATCTCTTTTCCTGTCCCCCGCTCTCTCCCTCTCCTCTCTCTCCTCATTTCTCTCCTCTCCTCTCCTCTCCTTTCCCTCTCTCATTCTCACTGTTCCTCTCTCTCCCTCTTCCCTTTCCCTCTCTCTCCTCACTTGTCCTTCTCTCCTCTCTCTCTCCTTCCCAAATCTCTTTTCCTGTCCCCCTCTCTCTCCCTCTCCCTTTCCCTCTCTCTCTCACTGTCTCTCTCTCCCTCTCCCTTTCCCTCTCTCTCTCACTGTCTCTCTCTCTCTCTCTCTCTCCCAAATCTCTTTTCCTGTCCCCCTCTCTCCCTCTCCCTTTCCCTCCCCCCTCTCTCTCTCTCTCCCCCAATCTCTTTTCCTGTCCCCCTCTCTCTCCCTCTCCCTCAATCTATTTTCCTGTCCCCCTCTCTCTCTCCCTGTCCCCCTCTCCCCAATCTCTCTCCCTCTCCTCCTCTCTCTCTCTCTCCCTCTCCCCCTCTCTCTTTCTCTTTCCCCCTCTCTCTCTTCCTGTCATTAATTCTTCCCCTCTCTGTGTCTTTCCCACCCCCCCTTTCTCTCCCCCATCTCTTTCCCTCCTCTCTCTCTCTCTCTCTCTCTCTCACACACACAGGCACACACACACACAGACACTCGCTCTCTCGCTCGCACAACCTCCCGGCTCGATTCGCCAAGCAAAGCACCTAGTCATGGTTGACCTCCAGTGGCTGAGTGGAACATTCTGCCATGCTACAGCTAACGCTGCTAACGCTGCTAAAGCTAACCCCCCCAGGTCCAGAGCATCGCCACAAGGCCCTTCGAGCCAGCCTGCCTACCCAGTTAAGATGTGGGAATAGATCCGGGGACTGGCTGTTTCCCTGCCACTATAATTACGCTCGGTGAATAGGACTAAAAATAGATGCTGATTATAGTAGCTAGCCACTTGCTACTTTGGTGATTGTGCTGGATGCCATGGGTTGTTAAGACTATAGTGCCTTTGTGTATCAAGCATGAAAAAGGTCCCTTTAGTTTGGTGAAAAGGCGATATTATTCGCTAAAGAGCTATGATATGCCGTTAACGTCAGATTAGGGTCATTATCGTTACAGCTTGATGGCTCTGGCTTCAGTGAGCAGATGATGGTGGGGTAGCTATGGAGAGGAGCCGTCACCAAACCAGCTTCTGACCGTGAATAAATGCATCTGCTGGGTACATACATATGCTGTGAAACAAGATGGCCGACAGCTTTATCCTTCTTTAACCTCTGCTATTCCTCCTGTCTCTCGCTCCTCCAGCTACACCTATCCTTCTCCTTCTCTCCCTCTATTTCTCTCTCTCTCCCTCCCCCCTCTCTCCCTCCATCTCTATCGCCCACCCACCCACTCCCTCTCTCCCTCCCCTCTGCCTCCCTCCCTCCATCTCTTCCCCCCACCCCCTCCTCTCCCTCTATCCCCTGCAAAGGCAGAGGGGGGAGGGAAAGTTCCCACAATTCTCGGTCTCCACAGCAACAGCAGTCAGGTGACCTTGTCTCCAAGTCATACTGCTGAGTCAGAAAAATGAAGGGATGGGGGATAAGCGAGCGAGCGAGCGAGAGAGAGAGAGAGAGAGAGAGAGAGAGAGAGAAGGGAGAAAGACAGAATGCCATGTTATAGAATCCTCTAGTATTTGAATCTCATTGATGCTAGATACGTGCTAGCCTTTGATATAGACAATGCTGTGTCATCACACACACACACACAGTACATGCATTTGGTGCCAACAGTGAGAAGGACTCAGAGGAATTGTTAACATTTCCACGTAAAAAAAATAAAAATATGCGTGATTATTTTTTTGGGGGGGGGGGAAGTGAAGATCTCGGATGACTAAAACAATGTGTGCCGACGCAGCCCGACGTGTGTGACACTGAAAAGAAGAGCGTGTGTGTGGTTGTCAAGGTGATCCCAGCTAATCCGCTTTTAAAAATGTCTGACATAATCTGTGTTCCACTCACAGTGTCCAGGACAGGGGGAAGCAGGAAGGGAGGCAGGAGGGAGGCAGGAGGGAGGCAGGAAGGGAGGCAGGAGGGAGGCAGGAGGGAGGCAGGAGGGAAGCAGGAAGGGAGGCAGGAGGGAGGCAGGAGGGAGGCAGGAGGGAGGCAGGAGGGAGGCAAGGAAGGGGAGGAAGGGAGGCAGGAGGGAGGCAGGAAGGGAGGCAGGAGGGCCGGCAGGAGGGATGCAGGAGGGGAGGCAGGAGGGAGGCAGGAGGGAGGCAGGAAGGGAGGCAGGAGGGAGGCAGGAAGGGAGGCAGGAAGGGAGGCAGGAGGGAGGCAGGAAGGGAGGCAGGAGGGAGGCAGGAGGGAGGCAGGAGGGAGGCAGGAAGGGAGGGCAGGAGGGAGGCAGGAGGAACGAGGCAGGAAGGGAGGCAGGAGGGAGGCTAAACCACAATCAAAACGGAGTCAGATGATGGCAAGAACAAGAGAGTGAAGTAGAATGACAAGGGTGGAGGAATGGAGAACGAGAGAGAGGTGGGGCAGGGAGGGAGGGAGGGAGGGGGGAGGGAGGGTACAGGAATAGTGTTCAGCGACATCACCACAGGGATTACGTCTGGAAAAACCCAGCATGGGGAAGCGACTGCTTTGGAGAACTGTCTCTGTAGAACAGAGACTAAGAATGTGAGGGTGGGGGAGGTGGAGAAGACAGGGTGGAGGAGAGGGAGGAGGGAGAGAAGAGGGGGGGGAATATTACGGATAGGTGAGCGGTACCGCTTGGCATGGAGGGATTGACAGGAGGACGAGGAAGGGAAGGGAGGAGGAGGGAGAAGGGAGGGGAAGGGAGGAGAAAGGAGGAGGGAGGGGAAGGGAGGAGGAAGGAGAAGGGGGAGAAGGAGGGAGGGGAAGGAGAAAGGGGGAGGAGGAGGGAGAAGTGGGAAGACCAGTTCACAGAGAGTCAAGGGTAGACATCTTAAGTTCCAATCCGATTAATGAAGCAAAGCTTGGGAGCAAAGTGTACCCAGGGTGAATCCAAGTCTTCTGTGGATACACACACACACACACACACACACACACACACATACACACTCATACACACACACACACACACACTCATACACAGACACACACACATACAAACTCATACACACACACACACTCACACACACACACTCACACACACACAAACTCATACACACACACACACACACACACACACACACACACAAACTCATAAACACTCATACACACACACACACAAACTCATACACACTCATACACACACACACTCATACACACACACACACACTCATACACAGACACACTCACACACACACATACACACTCACACACACACACTCACACACAGTCATACACACACACACATTCATATATACACACACACACTCATACACATACTCATACACACAGACAGACAGACAGACATACAGACACACAGACAGACAGACACAGAGACAGAGACAGACAAACACACACTCAGACACAGACACCCAGACCCACACAAACACTCTTCACAGCCTTATTATTCGTTTGCCGTTTTCACTCACAAGCCTGCAAAATGTAACCTTGCTAACTAATCACATACTAACACGTCCATGTAATCTGTCTAGTCGTGCTTTCAGCAGCCCTCCGTATGCTACAGCACCTGCAGCTAAAACTGTACATCTTGTTCAGAAACAGCCCCCCCCCTTCCTGTAGCTGTCCTTTCAGAACCACCACTGCAGCAAAACTCTGCTCTTTTACCTCCCCCATCTCATCTCTCTGCCTCTCTCTCTCTCTCTCTCCCTCTCCCTCCTCGTTGCTGCTCTCTCTCTCCTCTTTTCTCCCTCTCTCCCCACAATACTGCGCTCGCTACATTTTTCTTATATTTGCGTGTAAATCATCCAGTTCGACACGTCGTTTATTTATAGAAAAGGTTTAGGTCCACAAAATGCGTTTCAAAACCTATCGAAATCCCAACTGCAACGGAAAGAATGTCTGTCGTTCCTGCGTCAAGTTAATGAAGTCTCACTGTCTAACTCTTGACTCGACCACAAAGGTTCATTTCTAAGAAGTGGAGACCAAGACAAAGACCTACTATTTAAATGTCAGAATGGGTCCATAAACACTCGTAAATGAAAAGGAACATTTCTTTTGAGGGAGAGTGACTAGCAGATTAGTACATGAACGTTTGAACTCTGCTTAAGGGGAATTAAGTGTAAAACCTGCTGGCATCTACTCAGCGTTCTGGATGATGTTTGCATGATGAATCTTTAAAAAAAAAAAAATGTTTAAACCTTTTTTTCCCACCCCAGCCACACTTCATATTCCTCTCCCCTCCTCCCCCTCCGCCTCCTCCCCCCCCGTTACATACAGAACAGTAGAATCTGTCTCTGAGTGTGGTGGTCGACCATTTTGTGTCTGCTACTCAGCTGTCTTGGTGGGGGTCTCGTGGTGGTCTCGTGGGGGTCTTGGTGGTGGTTTCATGGGGGTCTGTTTGGGCCACGGTCTGGTCTGCTGACTGGGCGATCTTGTCATTGTTAGTTATTGTTGCAGTTGTTTGTCTGTGTGTCGTCACGTGACTGGAGTGTCGTCATGTGACTGGATCGTGGTGTGTTCTGTGTGGCACCAGTCTAACTGCTGACAGGTGTCTTACGTCAAGGCTGATGTTAGTATTGTGGATGACAGAATGAGTTGACTTAAAAAGTGTGTGTTGTGTGTTTTGTGTGTGTCGTGTGTGTTTTGTGTGTGTGTGTTGTGTGTGTGTGGTGTTTGTGTGTGTTGTGTGTATTGTGTGTGTGTTGTATTTGTGTGTGTTATGTGTATTGTGTGTGTGTTGGGTGTATTGTGTGTATTGTGTATGTGCTGTGTGTGTTGTGTGTATTGTGTGTATTGTGTGTATTGTGTATGTGCTGTGTGTGTTGTGTGTATTGTGTGTGTTGGGTGTGTTGGGTGTATTGTGTGTGTTGGGTGTGTTGTGTGTGTTGTGTGTGTGTGTGTTGTATACAGTGAGCAGCCTCAAGGGTGATGGAAATGACAGATGCTGTAGGAGATCTCAAAATGGCCCATGTGCTCAGCGGGGCACCGGCCCTTTAAGACCCACCGACCAATCAGGAGGGAATGCTTGCAGCATGTCGTCCTTGCCAACGACCTTGCAGGGGGGGGGGGGGGCGATACATGGAGAGGGTGAAGAACTCAGGAAGGGGAGAGATGGAGAGAGAAGGGCAGATGAGTGGGAGAGAGGGCATGGGGGAGAGAGAGGGGGAGAGACTGGAAAGAGAGAGAACGAGAGAGAGAGGGGGACAGACAGAGAGAGGGGCGAGAAAGAATTTCCTCAGTATGCTTTGCTATAAGTAACAGAGAGGTCATTATTCCAGAGGGAAGGGATGTGATGATGGACAGACACTGCTCCTGTTCATCAGGACTCCCAAAGAACGCGAGGTCACTTCCTGCTCAGAGCTGGGAAGAGTGGGAGAGACCCTGAAGAAGGAAGGTGGATGGGCTGCTTGTGTGCTGGAGAGATGAATGGGAGAGACACTAAGAGGATTGTAAGTTCAGCTACAGTGGTTCCCTCTTTCTCTCTCTCTCTCTCTCTCTCCCACTCCCTCCCTTCCTCTCTCTCCCCTTCCCCCTTTCTGCCCTCTATCTCTCTCCCCCCTCCCCCCTCTCGCTCTCTTCTCATGCCATCTCCCGACCTCTGGCTGACAGACACAGACCTCATCCCAACCAGATTATACTGACAACACGCCACACTGTTACATTGCATAAGTATTCATCTGAACAAAGGCTGGAGTTGGGGCATGAGAAGGGAACAGGGAGGAGGATGTGGGGGGAGGAGGGAGGGAGGGAGGAAGTGGAGGAGGGAGGGAGGAAGTGGGGGAGGGAGGGAGGGAGGAAGTGGGGAAGGGAGGGAGGAAGTGGGAGGAAGGAGTTGAGGGAAACGATAGAGAGGGAAGAGGTTGCATATCCAAGTTGACAACGGCTTGTTTGCAGAGCAACTTTTGAGAGAGAAGCACACGGGAGATTTGGCATGATCTCAGAGGCTTGTCTTCTCTCGCCAAGCCCAGAGGGCAGGTTACTTTAATCACCTCGGTTCTGTGACACCTGGGTCGTTCTACGGGAACATCCCTTCCGTGTCCCTCAAGTCAGAAACCTCTGCCGTCTATCCTCCTCTCCTTTTTATAGCTCCAAATACCATCCTGCTGGAGGAAGCGAGGGACCCGACAACTGTATCTAGGGCTCTCCCCTCTCCACCACCTCCAGCCACCCTGTGACCGTGGCAACCATTGCAGCGATGGAGAGACACGTTCAACGTCCTGTTTCCCATACCATAATAGTTCCACTGCTGCACTGTGCAGCAGACCCAATCAGAGAAGGCGTTGCCGGGCCGACTGGCCCCATTCTGTTACTCGGTGACAGAGTGAGCGTGTGTTGCGCCCCGCTGTGGGACCACAGTGATTGGGGCTCAGGGGGGTGGATCGGGGGGGTGGATGTGGGGAAGGTGGGGCGGCAGGGGGGGTGAGGATGAGAGGGAGCGCACTAGGCCCAATGACTCAGACTGACAGAGTGCTGACCTGGCGCTGCATGCTGTGACGCCTATCTGTGACACATTCGTACACACTTTCTATCCTCTTCCTCCTCCTCTCCTCCTCTCCCCCTCCTCCTCTCCCCTCTCCTCCCCATCCTCTCCCCCCTCCTCCTCTCCCTCCCCTCCGCACCTCCTCCTCCTCTCCCTCCTCCCCACCCTCTTCCTTCCACCTCTCCTCCCCTCTTTCTCCCTCTCTTCCCCCCTCCATCCCCCCCTTGTCTCCCCCCATGCACCTTTTCACTGTCTGTCTAACACTCAATCATCCTCTCATTCACCTCCTCCTCCTCTTCTCCACCTCCCTCCTCTCCCTCCTCCTCTCGCCGTCTAACTCTCTCCCTAACCCTCCTACTCCTCTCCTTCTCAACCCCTGTCCTCTCCTTCTCGCTCTCCTCGCTCTCCTCCTCTACTCTCCACTCGGCTCCTTCCTCCTCTGTCCACTCCTCTCGCCCCCTCCTCTCACTCTCTCCTCCCCTCACCTCCTCCCTCTTTCTGTCTCTACTCCGCCTAACCTCCTCTCTCCTCTCCTCCTCATCACTCCTCCTTTCCTCTCCCCCCTCTCCCCCCAACTCCTCCCCCCATCCCCTTCCTCTCCACACCCTCCTCCCGTGTGTCTCCGCTACATCATCATTATCGCTGCACCCAGTCACCCCGGCCGCCACGCCCACCTCCTCCTCCTCTCCCTCTACTCCCTACCTCCTCCTCCTCTCCCTCCCTCTCCTCCTCCTTTCCCTCTCCTCCCCAACTCCTCCCCCCATCCCCTCCTCCCCATCCCCTCCTCCCGTGTGTCTCCGCTACATCATCATTATCGCTGCACCCAGTCACCCCGGCCGCCACGCCCAATCCTGGACTGCACCACTCTCCTCCCAGACTCAGAGCGCCGGCTACATCACACCTGTGTGTGTGTGTGTGTGTCTGCCTGTGTGTGTGTGTGTGTACTGTACGCACGTCTGTGCGTGCCGGCGTCTGCGCGCGCTCACGCACGCTGCGCTCTACTGCTCTCCTCCGTGACAGGAGGAGAGTGGCGTGTTCGTCACTCCGAGCCGGAGCCCGCCGAGTCTGGAGGCGCTCCGCGGCGTGCTCCCGCCAGCGCCAGCCGACATAGCTGCACCGGTGAACAGGAAGTGTTGGTTTGCCAGATCCAGGCCACATGAGCACAGTCACAGTATGCTGCACAGATACTGTAGCAGCAGGCAGCAGCTCTGCTCTCCATATTAAATATGCATTGGAACACCTGCTGTGAGGAGCAGTAAGGACATGAGAGCTGGAGCCGTAGAGGGGGCGGGGAGGAAAAAACTGTGTTGCAACTTTGCGGTACTTAAACCCCACCCCCCTTCCCCCCACCTCCCCTCGCCCCCCTCTCGTGTCCTCTGCGGACCCCCCTCCCCTCTGTCCTCCTCCTTCTTCCCCCCTCCCATCTTTCGCTATGTCCCCCCTCTCTTCTTCCCTTGCTCTCTCCCTCTTTCCATCTCTCTCCCTCTTTCCATCTCTCTCCCTCTTTCTCCCTCCTTCCACTCTCTCCCTCTTTCCCTCTCTCCATCTCTCTCCCTCTTTCACCCTCCTTCCTCTCTCTCCCTCTTTCCCTCTCCCTCCCTCTCTCCATCCCTCTCTCTCCCTCTTTCCCTCTCTCATGTGTGGACTCACGACTGGGCTATTTTTAGACGCAACGCGTCGATCGAGCTCGTCTTTTATCGGCTCAGCTATTTCTGTCCTTTACGCACATTTTTCTCTCCTCGCTTCGTCTTATGTATATGTATATGTATGTGTGTGTATGTCTGTGTGTGTGTATGTGTGTGCGTGTGCGTGTGCGTTGACGGGAGAAACAGATGATTCAGGGAACAGATGAAAGAAGAAGGCGTTTGTTGTCAGGACAACCTCATCCAGTTGACAAGGGTCATCTGATGGGCTGTGGGGGTGACCCTGTCGTCGGATTGGCCGATTTCCCTGTCCTGCCAACCATTTCCCTAACCCTCAAAGGATACTCACCCAAGGTTACGCAACACCCTCGCGGCGACACACAGCACAGCCACACACACACGCAAACACACATCAGCGCGTCATGGTAACAATCTTGCCTTTGGGAATGTCAGAGTCTTTACACGTGTGTCTTGGGTTATCTATGTCATGGAAGCGTGTGAAGCTGCACGTGTTTGCGTGTGCGACGAGTAAATCGCTTGGTATGTTTACATCCAAGGTGCCTATGAGGTGACAGGTCTTGGAGGACATCGAGGCAGACCGGGGGGGCATTCTCGCTCTTCTCGCTGAGCGCTGGAGAGCGTGTGCTTTGAGACACATACACACACACACACACACACACCAGGTGTCGTTTGCGTGATGATGGCCCTCGTATGACTCAGGACAAACCGCTGTCACGCCGCATTGGGGCATGACTGTACTTACTGGAGTGTGTTCAAATGCTTGGTGTTGCAACCTCACGAACCCACACGCATGGAAACCTTCCTCTGCTGATGTCATCAGCGCCGCTGTTTCTCTCGGTTTCTTATTGGTGGCAAACAAGAGAAGCACAGCTCCTCAAGCCAATCACGTGCTGGTATTCTGCGCTGGCCTCTCACGATTGAATGGAGGCGTGAGTGATGTTAGCAGGCATGTACCCGGGCCACTGCTGACCTCATCGTGACGTCTAGTCACACCCCCCCTGTGTGGGGTCTCTCTGTAACACAGGTGACGTCTGGTCACACCCCCCCCTGTGTGGGGTCTCTCTGTAACACAGGTGACGTCTGGTCACACCCCCCCTGTGTGGGGTCTCTCTGTAACACAGGTGACGTCTGGTGTCACACCCCCCCCCTGTGTGGGGTCTCTCTGTAACACAGGTGACGTCTCAGTAGAGGCTCTCGTCTGTGGGGACACTCTACCTGACGTTACTGTGATGTCCCTCAAAGGACATGTCCCTCATGTCGCGTGTGGCGTGAGGCGAGATCTACGCAGACGCACGTATCCGAACGCCTCAGTTCTTCACAAGCCGTCACAAAGGTGCGGCGCTGAAGTCGAATTGCAGTTTTTTTCTCCTTCCCCCGCCTCTTTCCCCCCTCCTATTATCGGCCCCCAACCAACACTCTTCATCAGCTTAAGTAGCTGCGGCCAGCAGATAGCACAGCGAGGGCGCTGAGCCGTGTTAGCACACGCTAACAAATCATCATAGGGAGGCCAATCAATCACTGGAGAGCCTCTGTTCAGCCGTCCAATCATTTAAGTGTGTGCGGTGCACGTGTGTGTGTGTGTGTTTGTGTGTGTGTGTGTGTGTGTGAATGCAGTCAGTCAGGGGCCATGTCCGTGTATAAAGAAAGAACCCTTTTTGGAGGAAGAGAATGATTGGCTGGGACTCTCTGTGTGTTGACGTATGCACATTGCGTGTAGCGTGTTGGCAAAAGAGGGATTCTGGGTCGATCGCTAGAGCGTTCAGTAATCATTGAGAGTGAAACATCTGGCTTGGTGGTGGGTTGGTGCGCTGAAGCGGATTGGCTGGGCTTGTTAAGACTCTCGGCGAGAGGAGCCAATGGGAGGGGAAGAGGGGAGGGGTTTGAGGAGAGGAGCAGGGAGAGAGGGAAGGGGGAGGGATTTGAGGAGAGGAGCAGGGAGAGAGGGAAGGGGGGAGGGATTTGAGGAGAGGAGCAGGGAGAGGGGGAAGGGGAGGGATTAGAGGAGAGGAGCAGGGAGAGAGAGAAGGGTCAAGGATTCCCTCGGCTCTGGGTTCGATGCAGTGCCGGGGGGGGGCAGTTGTCTACCAGCATCACACACGACAAACACCCGACCTCAGTCACGTCTCAGACGCTCAGCAGAGGAGCCAGACGGAGCTTCACCACGCGTGAACCAAGGACGAGCCCAGCCGGTCCTTCCCTCCCTCCCCTGCCAACGACCTCATTCGAAAACGAATCGGTTCGACTCGGTGGATTTCAACAGCACACATGCCCGTCCAGTCATGTTGCGTCACGTGACTGATGACGTCACCGGCACCTTTCCGCTGGCCCTGCCATCTACAGACCATGATGTAATCACCGCGCTCATTTTGACATGGCTCAATGGCCGGCGTCAAAATGAGTCTGGTCTCTTTCAGCACTTATGCCTGATCTCTAATGGAGTGCTTGAGCTACAGAGACACAATGAGGTGATGATGCGAAACTCTCTGTGCTTCTCGCCTCTCCTCTCTCTCCTCTCCCTCTCATCTCCTCTCTCTCCTCCCCTTTTCTCTCTGCCTCTCTCCCTCCCTGCCTCTCTTTCTGTGTCTCTGCCTCCATCTCTTTCTCTCTGTCTGTCTGTCTTGCTCTGTATCTGCCACTCTGTCTCTCTCTGTGTCTGTGTCTCTCCATCTCTCTGTCTGTCTCTCCCTCTCTGTCTGAGTCTCTCCCTCTCTGTCTCTCCCTCTCTCTTTGTGTCTATCTACCTCTCTGACTCACCCCCTCTCTCTCTCTCTGTCTGTCTGTGTCTCTCCCTCTCTCTGTCTGTCTGTGTCTCTCCCTCCCTCTCTCTGTCTGTCTGTGCATCTACCTCTCTATCTCTCCCTCTCTCCCTGTCTGTCTGTCCATCCCTCAGTAGGGTAGATGGAGCAGTGTTTAGCTGTCTAGCAAGGTGGGAAGAGCTACCCTGTCTGTGGGTCCACTCTGCCGCGGCTGCAGCGAGGGGAGACACTCTGTATTCATGACTTGATGCAACCGGATAAGAGACGGGACTCGATTAGTTGCCGGTGGGAGTAGAGGAGGGGGGGGTGTGTGTGCGTGTGTGTGTGTGTGCGCGTGTGTGTGTGTGTGGAGGGGGGGGAGCAGCTATTGTTTCACAGAGGGAGGGGAGAGGATAGCTACTTAATGACATCCTGCTGAGAAACAGGGAATGGGGGAATATCTGTAGAGGATCCATTCCAGGAATGTTCCTGCTCAACTGGCAGCGTTTCAGAAGGACACCAGACGTGATGATGATGGCGTCCGTAGCTGGCCATGCTCACGCTGCAGAAAGAGTAACCAGGGAGACTAATCCTCAGCGTTCAACTACGACGGTCAGGAGAGAGGCGGGCCGGACACGGAGCTCTGGTCAGGACAGCTGACATCACGTGACCTTACGAACGGTCAGCGTTCCCACCGGTCATCAAGCAGTTGCTCTCTCTCCTGAGGTCTTAGAGACTAGAAAAGCGGTGGGCAATCCTGGTCCTCGGGGGGCAACTGTCCTAAAGGTTTGAGATGTTTCCCTGCTCTAACACACCTGATTATAATCATCAGGCTTCCACAGAGCTTGATAACGAGCTGTTCATTAGAATCAGGTGTGCCGGAGCAAGGAAACATCGAAAAACCTTCAGGACAGCGGCCCTGGAGGACCAGGATTACCCACCTCTTGACTAGAACATTCCCAGCTCAGTCAAACGGATCGAGTGTAAACGATCGACCACGGCCCAGACGGCTTCACACGGAGCCACGATCAGCTCAGCCTTTCTAAAACCAGCATGGATAAACACAGCCAAGCACAGCAAAGGTCAACACATCTGGTCCCTGCATCTGGTCCCTGCATCTGGTCCCTGCATCTGGTCCCTGGGGTCAGTATTGGGATCTAAGGGCTGCTCCTGGCTGACTGGTGTTTGGTGTTTTAGGTCACGGCCCTCTCGCCCGCCCGAGCGACGAATCCCTCTCTTATGCTGACGCATCGACCCCACTACAGCAGGCGTCAGTCTGATCAATCAGTAATGCCACCATGTCTGCTCTGGTAGTCTGTCCTGGTAGTCTGCCCTGGTAGTCTGTCCTGGTAGTCTGCCCTGGTAGTCTGTCCTGGTAGTCTGCCCTGGTAGTATGCTCTGGTAGTATGCTCTGGTAGTCTGCCCTGGTAGTCTGCCCTGGTAGTCTGTCCTGGTAGTCTGTCCTGGTAGTCTGCCCTGGTAGTATGCTCTGGTATTCTGCCCTGGTAGTCTGTCCTGGTAGTCTGTCCTGGTATTCTGCCCTGGTAGTCTGCCCTGGTAGTCTGCCCTGGTAGTCTGCCATGGTAGTCTGCCATGGTAGTCTGCTGGTCGTTATCAAGCTCTGTGGAAGCCTGATAATAAGCGATATAGACGTATATGTATAAACGGTGTCATTCAAAGAGACCTTTATAGCTGATCTTTAGAAGATCATCTAATTATCAATTAATATTCACACATCCCCACCAACCCACTGATCTTAAATCATCTTAACTATTTGCAACCAACCAAGTTGCTGTTGCTAGTCATCTAGCATCTGTTGTTTATTAATAATAAAACCTTAAACCTGCAGAGTGATACAATATTGAATATGTATAAGATACCCAGGCCTTCAGTGGTGAACTCAGGGTGTGTTTAGTGTGCGCTTGTGTGGTGCTGAAGTTAGAGTGTGTTTAGTGTGTGTTTGTGTGATGCTGAAGTTAGGGTGTGTTTAGTGTGTGTTT
>BROE01000014.1:16185163-16197667 GCA_036571765.1 Plecoglossus altivelis
CCCCCTCCCTCCCCTCCCTCCCTCCCTCCCCTCTCCCCCACTGCTGTGTCCTTCTGTGGGTGTGGGAACGAGCAGAATGCTGATCATGTAGAACCGAAGCTCCTCAGCTGGGCTGGGAGAGACGCGCTCAGGGATGCCGCGCCTCACGCCACCCTCCTTCTCCGAGGCCCCGCCTCCGACCCTGCCAGGACACCAGACGGACCCAAGCCTTCCTGCTCGCGTTTCCGAGACAGGCGGCGACTTCCTGCCGTGTCCAGGTGTTCGCGGGGTCACCTGTGTAACGTGTCGTCTAGACCAGCGCGTCCTGTATGGCGGCGTGTGTCAGGTGGTCTGGATGAGGTGCAGAAGGTTTTCCTCACAGGTAGGTGGAACATGGTGTGTGGGGTCTGCACTGCAAGGAGGGCGTGTGTGTGTGTGTGTGTGTGTGTGTGTGTGTGTGTGTTTTTAAAGGGTACAATGTGTTCGACGAAAGACAAGATTCATCCTAACTGAACAGAGGCCTACTACTGCATTGTGAGGCCTGAGTCTGCATAGAGAGGAATCTTCCCAGAATGCAGTGCCCAGCGCCCTCTAGTGGCTCAAAGGGGAACTGTCTCTGGTGCAGTCTACAAAACACTGCAGCATGAATATACTATTTATTAGATTAACCAACTATGCATAGCCTAGACTATTAACAAATGCTTATAATCATCTCAGATGTGTTTGTGCTATATTCAATGATCATGTCTGAGAATGAACACGTTTTATTTGATTCCTATAGGTTCATTAATGTTCCAGAACAGAGAGAGACAGAGAGGAACAGTGTTAGAGAGAGATCCTGTGTGACTGCAGAGTGAAGATGCTCCTGTAACAATCCTTAACGGTAAGTCAGCGATCCTGCAAGACCAAGGAATTTAACCTTCCGATACAATCATCACCTTGAATGACAAGACCAAGTTAAACATATTTTATTGAATCACAGTTTGTAACTTCATCATGAAGGACAATAACATTCACCCAAACATCACAGTAGTCAGAGGAAAAAGTACCCGTTCATTTAAAAAAAAAATCATTCAATTTAAACATTCATTTGGATTCATGATTTCTAAAACTGAAACAGACCCTGTCAGGACATTGTATTTCAAAGACTCAAAGACAATGGAGTGATTTGTCTCAAATGCCTGTGATGTCTGTAATAAAAAAAAGCTGACCGTGGATAGTGATTGTCACAATCATATCGTAGCAAGTTTGGTAGCAGTTCCGTTTGAATCTCATCCACTCATGGGAGTAGTTTGGTGAAGAACTGAACAGACCTCATCTAGCAGAACAACATGTGGATCAGGTCCAAACCTTAACCAGACACTCACATCATTTGAACACTCCAGCAGAACAACATGTGGATCGGATCCAAACCTTAACCAAAAGGCACAAGTGGCACAAAACCAACTGTCTCAAAGTTTGAATAGTAACAGATTTTCCCTTTTTTTTAAACATAAAATCAACGTATTGCTTGACACCAAGTGAGAGGGAAAACCTCTTTTTTTCCAGTACCTATGGCTTCAGTAAGGTCTACAGTACGCCTGAAGACATTGATCTGTTCCTTGTATTCTAAAGTGATATAAACTAGGGGTAAGAGGTAGGCTAAACTGGCCTAATGACCAGGCCTAAGGGTTTACTAGAACCCAGAGGATACACCCACTGACCCCGAGATCAGTTTCACACCTGCAGGGTGAGGAGGAGGGACAGGGGAGGAGGGAGGGAAGGAGGAGGGAGGGGAGGGTGGGAAGGAGGAGGGAGAAAAGGATGAGGGGAGGACGGAGGAAATGAGGAGGGAGGGAGGGAGAAGAGGGTAAGAGGAGGAGGGAGGGAGAAGAGGGTGAGGGAAGGAGGGACGGAGGGAGAGAGAGAGGAGGAGGAAGGGGAGATCTGGCTTCATGGAAGTGGGTCAAGTCCCAGGCCAAAGGTCAACAGGAATTAAAGGAGGTTATTGGACATGGTCTATCAGTGGTCTTCTTCCCAGCTGAGGGGGGTGAAGGAGGTGGGGGTGGGGGGTCGCTATCTGCTGGCCTGAGCTCAGGTTGTTAGGTTGTAGCAGGCAAGTCAGAGGTCTGGTAAGAGCCTGGCCCAGAGACAGCAGGTAATGACGTCTCCACGGGGAGCTAAGACTACGCCATGTGTTCCTGTCAACACACGCAGACACACACACGCTGACACATACACACACACACGCTGACACACACACGCACACACATACACACACGCTGACACACACACGCACACACATGCACACACGCTGACACACACACGCGCAGACACATACACACAAGCTGACGCATACACACACACGCTGACACATACACACACACACACGCTCACACATACACACACGCTGACACATACACACACACACGCTCACACACACACACACACACACGCTCACACATACACACACGCTGACACACACACACACGCTCACACATACACACACATGCTGACACATACACACACACGCTGACACATACACACACACGCTGACACATACACACACGCTGACACATACACATACACACACACACGCTGACACGCTCACACACAAACACACACACACACACATGCTGACACATACACACGCTCACACATACACACACTCGCTTACACACACACACACACGCACACACACATTACCAGGAGCATGCACGCATGAATAGACAAACACATGCTTTATGCACACAACAGGCATTAAAGAGTTGCTTGTGTTCAGTTACCCATCACATGCACTGTGGTTGCAGTGTAGTATAACGTGTCTTCTAGGAACTGAACACAGACTCTTCAGATACACTGAAGCTAACACATGAACACACATACACACATAAACACACATACACACATGAACACACATGAACACACATACACACACATACACACATACACACACATACACACATGAACACACATACACACATGAACACACATACACACACGAACACACATACACACACATACACACATGAACACACATACACACATGAGCACACATACACACATGAGCACACATACACACATACACACACATACACACATGAACACACATACACACATGAACACACATACACACATGAACACACATACACACATGAGCACACATACACACATACACACACATACACACATACACACACATACACACATGAACACACATACACACATGAACACACATGAACACACATACACACATGAACACACATGAACACACATACACACATGAACACACATGAGCACACATACACACATGAACACACATACACACATGAGCACACATACACACATGAACACACATACACACATGAACACACATACACACATGAACACACATACACACATGAACACACATACACATTCTGTCACGCTCTTCCAAGAGAGAAGTTAAGGGACGTTTGGCTGATTTGTCATTAAGAACACAGGGATTTTCCAAGCAGTTTCAGAAAAATAAGATCTATCTTGTTGTTCTCAATAGTATTATAATGTACATAGGCAATCTTTGTGTTTTTTTCAAGGATTCTAGTAAATAATTGTGCTTCTAGAATATGATTGGTCACAGCCCCAAGCGGGCGCTCACACAAACATGGCGGGGGACACGAAACTGTCTTCACGGTTCACGCTGGCGGGCATGTGCTGATACTCATTGGCCAGGTGAGCGTCAGGGGGCGGGACCTCGTCGTGGCCGGGGTCATCCCATCCAGAGGGGGCGCCAGTGTGATAAGGTTCAACGTCATTAATCTCGTCGACGGCCTCATCATAGTACGCATCCAGATCCTGACAGCGACAGACAGACAGAGAGAGAGAGACAGAGACAGAGACAGAGGCACAGAGAGAGAGAGAGAGAGAGAGGCACAGACAGAAGGAGACAGAGGCACACAGAGAGAGAGAGAGAGAGAGAGAGAGAGAGAGAGACAGAGGCACAGAGAGAGAGAGAGACAGAGACAGAGGCAGAGAGAGAGACAGAGACAGAGACAGAGGCACAGAGAGAGAGAGACAGAGGCACAGAGAGAGAGAGAGAGACAGAGGCACAGAGAGAGAGACAGAGACAGAGGCACAGAGAGAGAGAGACAGAGACAGAGGCACAGAGAGAGAGAGACAGAGGCACAGAGAGAGAGAGAGAGAGACAGAGACAGAGACAGAGGCACAGAGAGAGAGAGAGAGAGAGAGAGACAGAGGCACAGAGAGAGAGACAGAGAGACAGAGGCACAGAGAGAGAGAGACAGAGACAGAGGCACAGGCACAAAGATAAACTCAGTACAGCGTTAAAGAATGCGTCTGAACATGCATAGCAACACCTCAACCTAATCATACATATCACAGCAATCATTTCAACTGAGATATTCTTGATTATGAACTGATTTTCCACCAAAAACGTGCTGAGATACAATGAAAGGTTACAGCACTCTAATGCAACCGCCCTTAACAGATCCAGCGTGACACGACACGCAGATGATGTCATACCGTGACTGGCTCGGCATCCTGGGAAATGTAGTGCATATTCTGAAGAGGCCTGTCCTCTGAGACGGGGTCACGGCTGGTGTTGAGCTGCAGAGACGGAACCACAGATGTAATTACAGACATAAGCACAGACATAAGCACAGACAAACCTTGATCTCTGGAGAGCTGTAGCTCTCTGCTCACACACCGTGCCACATCCCTCACACACGCACACACACATACACTCTCACACACACACACTCACACACACACACACTCGCTCGCTCACCCTGTCAGTAGAGTTGTTGGTCTTCCTTGGGGGAGGGGGCTTATACTTGGGGGGACCACTGGGGGAAAAAAAAACAATTTAATATTGTCAGCGAAAAAGCCATTGGACAGGACACTGCCTGGTCACAGTGGAAGGACAAACTGAAGCAGACAGACAGCAGGCAAACATCAGATAGACAGACAGACAGACAGACAGACAGACAGACAGACAGACAGACATACAGACAGGAAGTAGACAGACAGACAGACAGGAAGTAGACAGACAGAGACAGGAAGTAGACAGACAGAGACAGGAAGTAGCCAGACGTACTCTCCGTTCTGCATTTGTTGGCGGCGTTTGCGGTAGAAGGCCACGGCGGTGCCGATGATAGCTAGGAGGATGATCACCCCGATGATCGCCCCAATGATGCTGCCTGTCGTGGGACCTTTCTCAGGTAGACGAGTACCTGTGAGAGAGAGGGGGAGAGAGGGAGGGAGAGAGAGTTATAGAGGGAGAAAGGGAGAGGGAGAGAGAATAGAGAACAGAGGGAGAGAGGGGGAGAAAGGGAGAGGGAGGGAGAGAAGAATACAGGGAGAGAGAGGGAGAGAAAGGGAGAGAGAGCAAGAGGAATAGAAGGAGAGAGAGGGAGAGAGAGGGAGAGAAAGGGAGAGAGAGAGAGAGGAATAGAAGGAGAGAGGGAGAGAGAGGGAGAGAAAGGGAGAGAGAGAGAGAGAGGAATAGAAGGAGAGAGAGGGAGAGAGAGAGAGAGAGAGAGAGAGAGGAATAGAGGGAGAGAGAGGGAGAGAAAGGGGGAGAGAGAGAGAGGAATAGAAGGAGAGAGAGGGAGAGAGAGGGAGAGAGAGGGAGAGAAAGGGGGAGAGAGAGAGGAATAGAAGGAGAGAGAGGGAGAGAGAGAACATCTTAATGTGTGGAAGTCTATTGTGGTATAGTAGGCTTCTGTCTCCATCCTTAAAATATACATCGTAAAACGGAGGGGAAGAATTCATGATTAAAGTAGCAACGTTAGACTATAAGTTTTAATGAGGGGACTGGGGACTAAGAGTTAAACCAGGCATGAAGGATGAATAATTAGCAATGATGGGCGTGCATAGTCTAGTGTCTGTGAGTGGGTCTTAATGAAAGACAGTTGAGGAGAGATGTGTAATGTTACTCCGGATAGCTCGATCAGTTATCTCCAAAACGAGCTGGGAAGTGCGACGCAGAAAGCATGACCAAGTCGAACAGTAGAATAATCAAACACACACACACGAGCACGCACACACGCGCGCACGCGCGCACGGAGGTGCTACCGTCTCATTATTCGAACGACGTTTCCCAGGGGATTATGCTAATGACAGGGCGGGAAAGGGTAACGGCGCAGCGAGTTCATTTGACGAAGAGAATTCCAGTCAAAGTAATTGGTTGGCCTATGATTGAATGTTGTTAGTCTAAGTACATCTCAGTCCCAATAATCAGATACGTTTCTTATTTTCTTTCCTTTTTTAAACAGAGAATTGAAAAATACCCTACTCAGAATCTATTCTGACTTTTTAAATTGAACTGGGAAATGACCAACGAAGATGCTGAGTAAATGACAGAAAAACTAAACGTCACAATTTTTGTCTTGCGAACTTTCTTACAACAAATTACAAACTTATATAAAAAAGCTCGTGCCTCACTTCATGTAAAAACGATATGGACATATATACATCCACGATTCAGGAGTATTGATATTAAATTTATACGACCAATATTAAATCACTGGCATACTGACTGCGTTTTCTCAAGGCCTCCCGTAAAACGATCTAGGAGCGTTAAACGCCGACATTTGCAGTCTACGGTGATAATCTTTCTGTGCTTGTCACGTTTCATGTGCGGGTTTAACAGGCGAAAAGAGGCTGATGATTTAGTGGAAAGCTCCGCCACACCGAGAAACGTGTGCGGGTTGTGCCATGACAAACTAATACTACACCAGGATGCAGTACTTCCCTTCTACCACATGATGGCACTACGCCTCCACTCAACAGATCACAGAAACCACCTCCCAATTCAAACTACTATTCTCCACCTCCTGTTTTATCGACGTTGCTCCCCCCCCCCCCTTCCTGCACCCCACCTACCGATGTGTCGGTACTTCACCCGCTATTTCTCTACCTTCCTTCATCGCTCTCAGTCCCCAGAATACATTTATTAAAATCCTCTCAAATTAGCATTTTCAACAGCTCCAACTTGATATTAGGAAAGTTTCAAGTCTCGGGAGAACCTTGTAGAGAAACCTCATCACCTAACTGTCTCTTTATGGTCCATCTCCTCCGACCAGTTAAGACAAAAGACAGGACAGGAGGGGGGGAGGAGGGGGGGGGGGGGGGGAGGAGGGGGAGGCGTTTTAGAGATTGACGACACAGCCAGGCAAGGCAGCGTGAATGACTGGACTGAGATACTGCCCTCTGTGTTGGCATGGATGCCAGCCATGTCTTGGTACTAATGAAATCTCCCAGACGGAGTGTGAGAGAGTCCCGTTGCTTCACTGCTGGCTGCTGCAGCCGCAAGGACAAGCCCCGTAATGCAGCCAGACTGATACACACGCGCACACAGACACACACACAGACACACACACACACACACACACAGACACACACACATGCACGCACAGACACACACACACACATGCACGCACAGACGCACACACATGCACGCACAGGCACACACAGACACACACACACACACACACACATGCACGCACAGACGCACACACACACACATGCACGCACAGACGCACACACAGACACACACACATGCACGCACACATGCACACACAGACACACAGACACACACACACACGCACAGACATACATACACACATGCACGCACAGACGCACACACATGCACGCACAGGCACACACAGACACACACACACACACACACACATGCACGCACAGACGCACACACACACACATGCACGCACAGACGCACACACAGACACACACACATGCACGCACACATGCACACACAGACACACAGACACACACACACACACACATACATACATACACACTGTGGAGCAGGATGACGGCTGTATGCTTATCCCTGTCATTCACACGGAAATATTTACCCACATTACTTCACTGCACACACACACACACACACACAGCACAATAGACACAAATCTATTCACTTGCCTTGACAAACAGAAGTGCGCTTGTTTACAGCTGACTGAAAGGCTTGTCACGATCAGCGTGCAAGTATTCAGATGACTGATACACAGGCCTCTCCTCACCTCTCCTCTACTTTCCTCTGTGCCCTCCAACCACAAAGGCAGTCTGTCATCCAGTCAGTCAGCCAGTCAGTCAGCTAGTCAGCCAGTAAGTCAGTCAGTCAGTCAATCAGCCAGTCAGTCAGCCAGTCACTCGTTCAGTCGGTCAGTTACCCAGTCACTCATTCAGTCGGTCAGTACCACACACAACCCAATTGGCAGCAGATTCTATGCACTAAGAACACTAAAGAACAGCTGATTCTCATCTTCAGGAGAAGCTGGAGGCAGAATGCACTGGAATGTGAGCATAGAGGAGGAGGACAGGGTCCCTTTAGATAGTTTTTCAGATCCTGCGCTCCCCCTCCCCTCCTCCCTCCTCCCTCCCCCTCCCCCCTCCTCCTGCTGTACCAGAGAACAGAGCCCAGCTCCTGTCATCATGAGGCTCTATCTGACCTCTCACTCTGGACAGGCCTGTCAGCTCACACAGATGTTCCCACTCCACCTCGCTCTGCCTTTGGTCTGCCTCATTTCCTCTCCCTGCCCCACACTTCCCTTGTTTTTTGTCTCCCTCTGGTTCTTTCTCTTTGTCCTCTTCATCTCTCTCTCTCTCTCTCTCTCTCTCTCCCTTACCCTCTATCTCCATTTCTCTCCCTCCCTCTCCCTCCTTCCCCCTCTCTCTCTCTCTCTCTCTCTCTCTCTCTCCCTTACCCTCTATCTCCATTTCTCTCCCTCCCTCTCCCTCCTTCCCCCTCTCTCTCCTTCTCTCCCTCACTCTCTCTCTCCCTTTCTCTCCTTCCTTCCATCTCTATCCCTCCCTCCCTCCTTCCCTCTCTCTCTCCCTCACCCTCTCTCCCTTTCTCTCCCTCCTTCCCTCTCTCTCTCCCCCTCTCCTCCCCCTCTGTGTGCTGCGTCTCTTCCTAAAGGGATTAAGGTTAACACGTTCTCCCATCCATGCCCTGCTCATCTGGGCTCTGATAGCCCATCGCCAGTCCGACCGCCATCCCGCACTCATCCGGGCGTCCGCTTATTCCGTTCTCCCCTCCCTGTCATCCCTCCCTCCCTCCCCCTCTCCCTGTCATCCCTCCCTTCCTCCCCCTCTCCTTGTCATCCCTCCCTCCATCCTACTGTGCTGTAATGTGGCCTTCCTTGACCGATCCTGTAACACAGCAGAGTAAGTCTCCAGCGTCTCAGTCACTCTTATCTGCTTTGTGTAACAAAGCAAAACCAGATAAGCCTGTTTTTTATTAACCCCTGCTGACTCCTCCCCCCATCCCCACACACACACACACACACACACACACACACAGACACAGACACACACACAGACACACACACACACAAGACATACACAGACACAGACACACAGACACAGACACAGACACACACACACACACACAAGACATACACAGACACAGACACACAGACACACACACAGACACACACACAAGACATACACAGATACAGACACACACACACACACACAAACAAATCCACAACTCAACAAATCCACAGCTCTGGGACTTGAACTTTGAAACTGTGTGAAACATGGCTGACCTTGAACCAAGGACATGAACATAAACAGCGGTCACAAGCACAAACAATTCCATGACTACCCAGAATATAAGTACACATCTGTGCACTTGTTTCCAGCCTTAAGAGTTGGCATTGGAAACGCCATCACAGTCGCACTCGCACACACACACACGTACACACATCGTGATCATCTGCGATGGGGAGGTTGATCTGAGGTGATTCGACTAGGATTAGGATTGGTGGAGGGAAGTCCCTTCATCAGATCCTTGGTTTGCCAGCGCTACATACTGCAGGGTTTCCCTTTCCTCCCATCCCACTCTATGTAAGCTGCACGCACCACCGCTCCCTAGCGACGCTGTATCCCGGTAACCAGCAGCATACATTACCACAGAGTGGAGGTGTGGGGGAGAGGTTGCGACAGAGAGAGAGAGAGAGAGAGAGAGAGAGAGGGAAGGAGGGAGAAAGAGGGAGAGGAAGAGAGAGGGGAGAGGTAGCGACAGAGAGAGCGAGGGAAGGAGGAAGAGAGAGGATGAGAGAGGAGGAGAGAGAGACAGGAAGAGAGTGGGAGGGGAAGGAGGAAGAGAGAGAGAGGAAGAGAGAGGAGAGAGAGACAGGGAGAGAGTGGGAGAGAGAGACAGGAAGAGAGAGACGGAGAGAGACACAGGGATGGAGGGAGGGAGACAGAGAGAGAGAGACAGGGAAGGAGAGATGGAAAGAGGGAGGGCGGAGTGTAAGAGAATAGTCAGATCTAAGCTTTCCTTACACCGACAGAGTTAACAACGTAAGCTACTGTGCCTTACGTGAGCGGCACCGTGAAAAGCAACACTGTACACGACACACACAGGTGACTGCCCCTGCTGTTACTTAAACCCCCAGACCTACACGTCTAGTCTGACTACACCCACAGACCCCCCTGGTGCAATGTGTGTGTATGTGTGTGTGTGTGTGTGTGTGTGTGTGTGTGTGGCACGTCCAGTACTGATCAGCCGTGAGTCCAGGCCTTGGCCCATCTCTTTACCCTTTACCCTGCCCTGGGATCAAATACATGTCAGTGTCTGCGTTTCGGTTTCCGTATGCGTGTGACATATCAGACCATGTGATTGTGTGTGTGATTGTGTGTGTGTGTGTGTGTGACTGCGTGTGTGTGTGTGTGACTGTGTCCGTGCGTGTGTGTGTGTGACTGCGTGTGTGTGTGACTGCATGTGTGCGTGACTGTGTGTGTGTGACTGTGTGTGTGTGTGTGTGTGTGTGACTGCGTGTGTGTGTGACTGCGTGTGTGTGTGGCTGTGTGTGTGTGTGGCTGTGTGTGCGTGTGTATGACTGTGTGTGTGTGTATGACTGTGTGTGTGTGTGTATGACTGTGTGTGTGTGTGTGTGACTGCGTGTGATGGTTTCCCTCTCCAGGGTGACAGTGTGCTTCCTGCCACACTACATTAAAACTCAGTCAGTCAGCCTGTGAGGGGGCTGTGTCTCTTCAACCCTCACCCGTTTGCTCTCTCCCTGTCCCTCCCTGTCTCTCCTCCTCTGTCCCTCCCTGTCTCTCCTCCTCTGTCCCTCCCTGCCTCTCCTCCTCTGTCCCTCCCTGCCTCTCCTCGTCTGTCCCTCCCTGTCTCTCCTCCTCTGTCCCCTCCTCCGTCGCTCCTCCTTTGTTCCCTCCTCCTCCTCTGTCCCTGCCTCTCCTTCTCTGTCCCCTCCTCTCTCACTTCCTCCCTCCTCCAGTCCCTCCCTTCCCCTCCTCCTCTGTCTCTTCCTCCCTACTCCTCTGTCCCTCCCTGTCTCTCCTCCTCTCTCCCCTCCTCCTCCTCTGTCTCCTCCTCCCTACTCTTCTGTCCCTCCCTGTCTCTCCTCCTCTCTCCCCTCCTCCTCCTCTGTCTCCTCTTCTTCATCTGTCCCCTCCTCCTCCTCTGTCTCTTCCTCCCTCCTCCTCCTGTCCCTTCCTGTCTCTCCTCCTCTCTCCCCTCCTCCTCCTCTGTCTCCTCCTCCCTACTCCTCTGTCCCTCCCTGTCTCTCCTCCTCTCTCCCCTCCTCCTCCTCTGTCTCCTCCTCTTCCTCTGTCCCCTCCTCCTCCTCTGTCTCTTCCTCCCTCCTCCTCCTGTCCCTCCCTGCCTCTCCTCCTCTGTCACTTCCTCCCTCCTCCTCTGTCACTTCCTCCCTCCCAACCCTCTGAAGGTCACAGCTGGCCTCTCGCTGTCTCTCAGTCAATATTTACTGGCCACTTTACGCCGGCGTGAAGAGGTGGCTGAACTCAGCCGATACCAACGAAGGCTGCATTAGCCGGATGTCATTCTTGAACCTGTCGCCAAACAGAACCAGAACTACAATCCAAATCTGAATCCGAATTCGAATCCGTTTTGGTTTTATTGCCATGTAAGATTATACAACATGGAATTTACTGAAGAGTAGTGCATTCCCAGTATAAACACTCATACATATCTGAATTTTTCTCTAAACCACAAAAAGCCTCGGAGAGTAAAAATGAAAATTAAAAGCCCCATCATACAAGGAGCTAACATCATTATTTAAAAGCAGTCTAAAACCCCGCTAATTAGCATTTAGTCCAAACCCACTCTGATCTTTCCTTGCCTAGTGTAAACAAACCACGCACCGTGACGGGCTCCCAACGCCAGCGACCAGGCACCACCCTTCCCATTAGCTGAGGCAGCCGTCGCAGTTCAGCCAGGGCAGAAGAGTCACGTTATGAGGTCACTCCAACACACTCAAGAGGTCAAATCTAAACTTGGACGTTCCTTGAGGGACTTACTTCTATAGCCCCCCACCCTCCTCTTACACTCGTCTTACACAACACACACACCACACACCACACACACACAACACATACACACAACACACACACCAGCATCACACACATATACACACACACAATACACCACACACACACACACACCACCACACCTCACTATCACGCACACCATACACGCACACACACCACCGCACTAGTTAATACTCCCCAGTTCTCAACCCCCCCCCCCCCCCT
>BROE01000014.1:16204400-16234400 GCA_036571765.1 Plecoglossus altivelis
AAAAGAGAGATAATATTAATGCAGAAGGCAGAATGTACACGATTTAATTTGCGCGGCAAAAGCCCTAAATGTCAACGGCTACACCAGAGCAAACACTGTGTCCGCGGTGTTATACTGGGTTGGTACCGGGGTGTTTTGTTGTGGGGGGTGGGTCCAGGTGACCAGGCCCTGACCTGCCACGCCCCCTAACCGGGTTAACTAACGGCTGGTTCGTTGTGGCATTGGGCGTCAGGACAGCGTGGTGGAGTTGTGGGGTGCTGGGTATGGGTGGGGGTGGGGTGCTGGGTGGGGGTGGTTAGGGGCTGGTGGGGTATGGGGTGGGGGGGTTCTGGGTGTGTGGGTGGGTGCTGGTGGGGATGGGGTGGGGGGTGTGGTGGGGATGGGGTGGGGGGTGTTGGTGTGGGGGTGTTGGCTGCTGGGTGGGGATTGGGGGTTGGGGGTGCTCGGTGGGGGTGGTTGGGTGCGGGGTGGGGGTTGTGGGCTGTGGGGGTGCTGGGTGGGATGGGAGTGGTGGGGTGCTGGGTGGGAGAATAGGACCACGACCTGCACGCTTCAATAGCAGGCAGAGTAGACACACTGAGACATTACATCCTCTCTCCCCTCTATCTCTCCCCCTCTATCTCCCCCCCCCTCTCTCTCTCTCTCTCTCTCTCTGCCTCTCCTTCTCTCCCCCTCCATCTCCCCCTCTCTCTCCCCCTCCATCTCCCTATGCCTCTCTCCCTTCCTCTCCTTCTCCACCCCTCTCTGGCCTCTCTTTCTGCCCTCTCCCTCTGTGGCCCCACTACACACTAGTCTCCAACACACGAACTCCAACAGTTACGTAAAGCTGTGTTTTGTTCTCGCGGCCTCTGCCTGCCTCCGACCTTTAAGGTTGAGAGGCTGAGTAATGATGTCTGAGGCTACACAGGCAGGCCTGCCTCACAGCCTCTACTGAAGGACGAGGAAGAAGGCTGAGAGGGAGGGAGGGAGAGAGAGGGGAGAGAAGGAGTGGAGAGGGACAGAGAGAGTGAGAAGGGGGAAAGGGAGTGAAGATGGATGGAGAGAGGGGGAGAGAGAGAGAGAGAAGGGAGAGAGACAGATGGAGAGACAGAGAGAGAGAGAGGGATGGAGAGAGAGAAGGGAGAGAGAGGGATGGAGAGAGAGAGGGAGAGAAAAAAGAGAGCGTGAGAGAGATAGAGAGAGAGAGAGAGAGAGGGAGAGAGAGGGAAAGAGAGACAGGGATGGAGAGAGAAGTGAGAGAGAAATAGAGGGATGGAGAGAGAGGGATGGAGAGAGAGAAGGGAGAGAGAGAGGGATGGAGAGAGGGAGAATGAGTGGAAAGCAGCAGTCATCTCTGATTCTCCCAGCTGTTGTTCTCATCTCCTCCCATCTTCGTCTCTCTTCCCATCTCCCCCCTTTCCCCTCCATCACCATCTTTCTTTCTTCCATCGCTTTTCATCTGTGCTCCTCCTCACCACCACCCCTAACCACTTGTGTCCTCTCCCTCTCCTTTCTTCATCCACACAAATGACTCACTGAAACAGGTCAAGTGTTACAAAATTGCCCCTGAAGCTCAACCTGTCTAATACAAGGCCTGGCTCATTGCGCCAAGACAAGCAATACACTGCTAGCACACACGCACACAGGCTAAAGGACACACGCGTAGACACACACACGTAGACACACACACACACACACGTAGACACACACACACACACATGTAGACACACACACACACACACACACACACAGGCTAAAGGACACACATACGTAGACACACATGGGTAGACACACACACGCGTAGACACACACACGCACACAGGCTGAAGGACACACGCGTAAACACACACACACGGTGTCATCTAAGATCACGCATATGTGCAAGACCACACGTACCGAGCACGTGCCCCAGAGCGCCCCAGAGCGCCCCAGAGCGCCCCAGAGCAGGCCTGCTCATCCAGAGGCAGGAGAGCCCCCTCACATGGTTATGTAAAACCCAGAGGAGAGAGAAAGAGACGAAGGAGGACCAGCTAGGAGAGACGGGCCAGACACGTCTCTCTCACTCACAGATACACACACTAACTGTCTCACTCACAGACACACGCACACACTAACTCTGTCTCTCTCACTCACAGATACACACATACTAACTGTCTCACTCACAGATACACAGACACACACACTAACTCTCTCTTACACACACACTAACTCTGTCTCTCTCTCTCTCTCTCACACATACACACACACACACACACACACACGGAGGAGACACACACACACACTGCTAACACTGGTAGGAGACACACACACACACACAGAAGCTTCTTGTTTGCTGATGTTATTAGACCGATTTATTTTGTCTCCTAATGTGTCAGTGTTGATGTTAAGCCAAATGCAAATTGCAGCAAAGAGGATGATCATGACAGATAGTTATTCTAGAATGGGGCAGCTAATCCGAGAGCGAGTCTTCGCGCAGTGTAAAAACCTCAGCACACAAATTCTCCCCGTCGCACTCATGAGCATGAATCACGCCGTTTCCTCCCTCCAGGTTGCCACGGTAGCAGTTGAGGCACCCGGGGGTGCGTTGCCAGGGTCACGGTCGCACCACAGGTGGGATTGAGAAAGAGGCGGGGCTTGGATGAGTTAGCGGGTGGGGTGTGGGGAGCTAACAGCAGGTGCAAGACATCCAGACAGAGGTCAAACTGTCCCCACCCTCCCGTCCCACCCTCCGTCCCCTCCTCCCTCCCGTCCCACCTCCCCCCCCTCCTACCCTCCGTCTCCCTTCGCTCAAGTCCACCCTCATCCTCCCTCCCCTCCCTCCAGCTCCTCACCCCGCCCTCCCTCCTCGCCTCCCACCTCCCTCCTCCCCTCCCTCCCACCCTCCGCTCCCTCCCACACACCAATAGTCCTTTTCTTCAGCGTTTCTTTAAGTTCAGGGTTCTACAATCTCTCAAACATTTTTATGTTTAACTGCGACGTAACGTTCGTCGACTTGAAACACATCTTTTGAATGATAATAACACACAAACTTAGGTCAGTTGAGGAGGAGTTCTATGGGCGTACGTGAAAGACCTCAGTGACACTGCTTGTATAATGGGCTATACAAATACACTAGGATTTGATTTGATTTGAAACTGCTGTTCGGTTGCTGGAGAATAGGAGCGACTCCGTAGCTACCTTGAGAAGGAGAGAGGGGAGGGAGGAGGAGGAGAAAGAGGAGGGAGGAGGAGGAGAGAGGGCAGGGAGGAGGAGGAGAGAGGGCAGGGAAGGGGAGGAGAGAGACAGGAGAGGAGGAGGAGATGAGGGCAGGGAAGGGGAGGAGAGAGGACGAGAGGAGGAGGAGGAAGGGCAGGGAAGGGGAGGAGAAGAGGACAGAGAAGGAGGAGGAGAGAGGGAGCAGGGAGGAGGAGGGAGAAGGAAGAGAGGGGAGGTGAGAAGGACAGAGAGGAGGGGAGAGAGGACAGAGAGGAGAGAGAGTGTGTGTGTTGGGGTGGTGTTGGGGTGGTTTTGGGGTGGTGTTGGGGTGGGGTTGGGGTGGGGTGTTGGTGGGGGAGGAGGAGGGACGGGGAGGAGGGAGCAAGGAGAGGAGGAGGGAGAGGAGAGAGCGAGGGAGGGAGAGAGAGAGGGGCAGGAGGAGGGAGGGAGGGAGGGGAGGGAGGGAGAGAGAGATGGGGAGGGAGGGAGGGAGAGAGGGGGAAGTTTGAGGGAGGGAGGGAGGGAGGAGAGAGGAGAGGGGAGGAGAGAGAGAGAGGGGAGGGAGGGAGGAGGGAGGGAGGGAGGGTAGGGGAGGAGGAGAGGAGGGGGGGGTGGGGGTGGGTGCAGTCGCTGAATGTTTTTTTTGTTTGTGTGTGTGTGTGGTGAGAGTCATTTAGGTTCCTTGTGTGTGGTGAGAGAGAGAGAGAGTGAAGCAAGGCAGCCTGTCAAATAGATTATCTCACCTCATTCCACATCCATCTCCTTCAGTCACCAGCCCCACAGATGGAGAGAGAGAGAGAGAGAGAGAGAGTGTGTGAGAGATAGATAGAAAGAGAAAGTCAGAGAGAGAGAGAGAGAGATAGAAAGAGAAAGTCAGAGAGAGAGAGAGAGAGAGAGAGCGAGTGAGCTCGAGAGTCATAGAGAGAGAGAGAGTGAGAAAGAGACAGAGTGATAAGGAGAAAAGTAAAAGTAACAAACACAAAGGAGAAGAAAGAAGTCAATAAAGATAGAAGGATAAGTGAAGGGGGATGAATGGATGTTGAAAAGGGTTGGAGGCTGAGGACGGATGGAGTGACAGAAGAAGAAGGGGGAGGGAGGAGTCTCTACGAGGAGGGAGAGACAGATAAATGGGCTGTGGACACAGTCTGTGCGTGTCTGAGAGTATTCAAAGACACACACACACACACATGCAGACGCACACACACACACACACATAGACACACAAGTAGACACATACACACACGTAGACACACACACACATGCAGACACACACACACACACATGTAGACACATACACACACATAGACACACGTAGACACATACACACACGTAGACACACACAAACACACGTAGACACACACACGTAGACACACACACGTAGACACATACACACACAGACATTCACAGGTAGACACATACACACACACACGCAGACACACACGCAGACACACAGACACACACATGCAGACACACACATGCATGCAGACACACACACGCATGCAGACACACACACGCATGCAGACACACACACACACACACACACACACGCAGACACACACACACACAGCTAGCTGCTTTGTGGAGTTGTCCTTCCCCTCCAACTGAATCCATTTGATGTCAGACAAAGAGAACAGAAATAGACTTTGCTTCGAAAGAGGAACTTTCCCAAGCAGTCAGTGGGAACAAATCACTCTGGACTGAGACGCACACACACACAAACACGTGCCCACACACACACGTGCGCACACACACACACACCCAATATATAAATACATACATATGTATGTATATACACAAGCGCTATAGTCGTTCACATATTCTAGTACAGTCGTAACTGTAAGACTGTACTGGAATATGGATGTTAGTCTTATATTGTCGAGTAATATTAGATTGTATAAACGATCCAGCTACCCTCAGCAAGATGGTGTTGTTACACTGCTGTGGTCGTCCTGCTCTCCACGTCTGGCTGCTTAGACGATGCGGCTCGTGAATCAACTTGGAGTTCAACTACAGAACTAGAGAACAACAGAACTACAGATCCCAGCCTTGGACTTAGACGGTATCTGCCAGCTGATGTTGACTCTGGGTTGATTAGACCGGCTAGTCTCTCCTTCGAACAGATCTCTCTCCGAGGAGAAGCTGATGAAGCTAACCACAACCATGAGACATGGAGGCTGTGGGAGAGGTTGCACCTCGTGTGCATTTGAGAACGGTCTCCCTAAATCTGGGAGGGTCAGGTCGTTCTTCAACATGCAGGTCTGCAGAGCTCAGGGTCTGCAGAGCTGAGGGTCTGTAGAGCTGAGGGTCTGCAGAGCTGAGGGTCTGCAGAGCTGAGGGTCTGCAGAGCTGAGGGTCTGTAGAGTTGAGGGTCTGCAGAGCTGAGGGTCTGCAGAGCTCAGGGTCTGCAGAGCTGAGGGTCTGCAGAGCTGAGGGTCTGCAGAGCTGAGGGTCTGCAGAGCTCAGGACCTTTAATGAATGCCAGGCAGTGAAGTGATCCACAGCAGCCACATGTACGCACAGCGATTCGTTTACTGACTACGGACTTAAACACTCCCAGGAAGATGAGAGCTTAAAACCATGCCAGAGTCGGCTTCATTTGGGTGAGTGTGTCAGAGGGTGTGTGTGAGTGAGTGAGTGTGTGTGTGTGTGTGTGTGTGTGTGTGTGTGGTTGTCAGTGTGTGTCAGAGGGTATGTGTGTGTAAGGGTGTGTGTGTGTGTGAGTGAGTGAGTGAGTGAGTGTGTGTGTGTGTGTGTGTGGTTGTCTGTGTGTGTCAGAGGGTGTGTGTGTGTGTGAGTGAGTGAGTGAGTGTGTGTGTGTGTGGTTGTGAGTGAGTGTGACGGTGTGTGTGAGTGAGTGTGTGTGTGTGTGTCAGAGGGTGTGTGTGTGTTTGTGTGTGAGTGAGTGTGAGGGTGTGTGTGTGGTTGTGTGTCAGAGGGTGTGTGTGTGTAAGGGTGTGTGTGTGTGTGTGCGTGTGTGTGTGGCGTGGTGCAGTGGGAGCAGGAGAGGGATCTGCCGGTGAATTAAGTGCATCTAATCTTCAAAGTGCCCCAAGCCAAACACACACACACAAAACAAAAAATGCACGCGCGCACCACCAAACAGCCACACAGCCGCAAACACACACACACACACGCTCCAAATCACTTCCGTCACAGCAGAATCTATTCTCAGGAGCAGGAATAACACGAAGAACGCACCAACAGTAGACACACACACACAACCTTGACCGATCGCCAAGCACACATCACACAAACCTGCTCACCCCCGACGCACACACACACCTGTGCCCGGATGCGCACACACACCTGTGCCCACACAGAATTTCTATATTGGCATGTATATAATACTCAGCTCAGTGGGCCAACAACCATTCTATTCCACATACTTACTCAAAGCTACACTCCTAACATGCCCAACAAACTAGCCTACAGACCAAACCCCAGGCTTGAACATCGCCATCTTATTTCCAGGTCCTCACAGGAGAGGGTGTCGTTCCCAGTATTACGGCACTAGCATAAAAACATCCTTCAGGATGAGCTATTAATGCTGTGTGCAGGACAACACATACTATGACACACACAGGTATACACGCGCACACACACATACAGCAAACACACACACACAACCGACAACGTAACACAGCAATGCACCCCAAAGCAAGCACGCAACCTACATAGTACGGCGCTATCCTTTCATCTGGTGGGGCCGTCTGTTTTTGCAGGTGCTGAACGAGTCACTGCATCACCGCGCAGTGAATGGAGGGGGGGAAGGAGGGGACGGGGATGGAAGATAGGGGGGAGACAGGCGTCCCTCAGATGAGGAGATGATCGCGGAGTAGGAGTCATAAACCGACTTCCAGCTTGTCATCCCTCCACCCTCTTCCTCCTCCTCACTCCCTCTCTCTCTTTCTCTCTCTAATTTTCTCTCTCATTCTCTTTCCTCCCTCCTTCCTCCTTCTTCCCTCCTCCTTCCCTCATCCCCCCTTTCTCCTCCCCCTACTCCTTCTTCTAACTCTCCATGTTTCTTTCACTTTCTCTCCTTCTTTTCTCTCCTTCCCTCCCTTCCTTCAGGTAAGATGCACTTCACTGGATCGACCCTGTGCTGCCCCCCTAAACCCTCTCAGGGAAATCTCTCTCCCTTCTCTCCCCCCTTTAATATCTCTTCCTGACCGTCAACTGCCTCCTTTTCCCCCGCTTCCCAACCTCAATCTCCCTCCCCTCCCCCCGTCCCATTCCTTCCGTCCTCACCTGCTCCTCATCAAACCGGCCAACTCTGCACCAGCACCCATGGGATCCCTGCCTCATCCTCTACCCACAATGCAGTGCTCCGCCAGCTCTGGTGCTGTCAGGGCTGGACAGGAAGAGCGGAGGCTCCAGAGGCCTCTGGGGGACTGGAGGACATCCATTTCCCCACGTCAGAGCTTGACGACTTGTGTGCGTGTCTGTACAGTGTGCGTGCGTGTGTGTGTGCATGTATAGGTTGCGTGTGCGTGTGTGTGTCTGTCTGTTGTATTTGCGTGTGTGTGTGTGTGTGTGTGTGTCTGTGGTATTTGCGTGTGTGTGTGTGTCTGTTGTAATTGTGTGTGTGAGTGCGTATATGCACAGTGCAAAGGGTGAGTTTTTATACCTCTGAGAGACAGAATATTGCTTTCTGGTCAAGGGGAACAATGCAATTTCCTGTTTCTTAATGGCCAGAACATTTCTGCTTTGGCAAGGAAACTGGTGATTAGCATATCATTAGCGAGAGTTATACCAGGTAATGAAGAGGACAGACAATCCTTTCAGATCTTCCACAAAAAAACAGCTTTTTCTAGTTCAGATGTTGAGGTTACGCCAATCTATCACTCTGTGACCCATTTATCAGGCCTGCCCTCTCATCAGTCTCTCGGAGCTCTACCAGTCTGGCCTACTGCCTAAGGGTGGAGGGTTAAACACGGGCATCTATCAGGAGAGAGGCTGAAGTTGTTCTCAGTGCCAATCTATATACACTATGAACAGGGCCGCTTAAGCAATTAAAAAGCATTGATAACATATAATGCTGTGGGTCAAACGTCAAACACACACGTTGCCACACACACACACACACACACACACGCACACGCACACACACACACTCATTCAGATCGTACAAGCAGACACACACACACACATTCAGATCGTAAAAGTAGACACACACACACACACTCATTCAGATCGTACAAGCAGACAAACACACTTGTTCAGATCATACAAGCAGACACACACACACACCACCCTGAGGCCAGGCATCCTAACTGTCCTACTTTGCTGGTGTCTAAACAAAGCTTGCATCAACACACACACACACACACACACACATTCTATTCTCTTAGCTCACAGGAGACACACACACATCCTATTCTCCTATCTCACGGGAGATGCACACACGCAGACACACAATTATTTTCACCTAGACACACAATTCCTATTATCTTCAACTAAACACACACACACACACACAAGTCCCTTCAAAACACACACGCACAAGTCCCTTTAAAACACACACACACACTGTCTGCCTCTTCTCATCACCGGGGTAAAAATAGGGGCCACCAGCCACCCAATGGCCAGGGGCCAAGTGCCCGTCCAGCCTCATGGTGAACTAGCGCAGGGAGAACATCATGGTTTGGAAGCTCCTGTGACAGATACTTAGACTGCAGCCTCCTCCACCATCCACGCTCAGTCTCCTCCACCATCCACGCTCAGTCTCCTCCACCATCCACGCTCAGTCTCCTCCACCATCCACGCTCAGTCTCCTCCACCCTCCACCCAGTCTCCTCCACCATCCACGCTCAGTCTCCTCCACCATCCACCCAGCCTCCTCCACCCAGCCTCCTCCACCCTCCACCCAGCCTCCTCCACCATCCACACTCAGGCTACTGCAGACAGGCTTTGATTACCAGGTCACAGCGATTCAGGCCGAGGTAGATTTGCCTGTTTATTATTTCAGTGCCAGCGCCAACACACACACACACACACAGCACCAACACACACACACACACCGCCGCACACACACTGCCACACACACACACACACTGCCGCACACACACACACACACACTGCCGCACACACAGCACCAACACACACACACCGCCGCACACACAGCGCCAACAGACACACGCGCACAGCGCCGCACACACAGCACGCTCTTGTTTCTCACTCGCCGGCGATTCAAGTGATGCCATCGCTTCCGCTGTGCCGAAAGTCTTTAAAATTCAGCCAGAGGGGCTGGAGGAGGAGACAGCGACTGGGACTGTGTGTGTGTGTGTGACTGTGTGTGTGTGTGACTGTGTGTGTGTGTGACTCTGTGTGTGTGTGACCGTGTGTGTGTGTGTGTGACCGTGTGTGTGTGTGTGTGTGTGTGTGTGACTCTGTGTGTGACCGTGTGTGTGTGTGTGTGTGACTCTGTGTGTGTACAAGCATTCCACTCCATCTTGCCAGAGTAAAACTCAAAGCAATTAGTGGAGCCAGCTGGTGCCCTGGACTCAATACTACATAGCTGCTCACGGACACAGCCACCCGGCCACCACCACAACCTGTGTCAAGATGCCAGGAGGGCGGGTCTGCCGCTGGCCCGCAGCGCCGGGCTGGCACCGAGGGCCACACAGCATCATCACCAGTGTCGTTCACCAACTGTCACCAGGACATTCGGAACGGTCATTTTGACCGTGGCCAATACTCCCTTTTCACAAATTGCATCGCTTGAGGGAGCAAATTTGATTATTTTTCTCCTCCCCCCCCCCCCCCCCCCTCCCTCTCTTTTTATTTAGTGAGCGCAAAGGATACAACTTGCCTGTAGCGACCCACACGCGTACACACACACACACCCTCTCTTTCATTTCACTACCCCCCCCCCCAGCAGTCCCTGCCCCCCCCCCCCTCTGCCCTGTTCAATGTTGAACTGAACTGGTTGGGTTAGTCAGCATTCAAACAATGCACCCTTTGAGAGAGCTTGTCCCATTCACTACGTTTTCAGCCGGGCCTGCACATTCCTCCGCTGCAGCGCTGTCTCCCAGTCTCCTGGAGTCATGCTACTGTAACACGACAACATTCCTAAGAGACTCTACTAGTGTGTGTGTGTGGAGGGGGGGTGGAGATACGAGAGAGAGAGAGAAACAGAGAGAGAGAGAGAGAGAGAGAGAGAGCAAGACAGACAGAGCAGAACAGAATGTACGACAGCAGAAGAGAGGTGAACTATGAGCATCCTTTCCTCATCATCATCCAGAGCGACGAGACAAAAACAGACAGGTTTAACAGACAGGTCTGCAGGGTCAAACTCCCCCCCCCTCTCCCCCCTCCCCCCTCCACGGCCCACAACCGGTTGCCAAGGTAGCGAGATATCCAGAGAGGCAGTGCTTGGGGCCGAGAAGGTGAGGGAGAGCGAGCGAGGGAGAGCGAGCGAGGGAGAGCGAGCGAGGGAGAGCGAGCGAGGGAGAGTGAGCGAGGGAGGGAGAATATTCACGTCACTCACCAACATGACCTGGGTTCTCACTTAAATTCCCCTCAGTCAGCCATTAGGAGGTCTACTGACTTCTTCAGTCAGCCATTAGGAGGTATACTTATGTCTTCAGCCATTAGGAGGTCTACTGTAGACCTCAATCAGCCATTAGGAGGTCTACAGACTTCTTCAGCCATTAGGAGGTCTACTGTAGACCTCAATCAGCCATTAGGAGGTCTACAGACCTCAGAGCGCTGCTCATCTCAGAAACTAAACGAACAGAGACGAACATAAGCGTAGTGGAGGGGCGGGGCCAGACCTCTCAACTCTGAGGGTGGGGTCAGGTAAGAAGAGCGAGTAGGTAGCTCATGGGCCGTCGCCATGGGCCGTCGCCATGGGCCGTCGCCATGGGCCGTCGCCATGGGCCGTCGCCATGGGCCGTCGCCATGGGCCGTCGCCATCCATGTAGTGATCGATCTACGCTTCTAATCAGGAAAGGGCCCTTACAGGTGTGCGTAATCAACGTCACTCCAGGAGACAAGAGAACACATCCACAAGACACTAGGGGGCGCTTCGAAAAATCAGGAAAACCTTTAATAGCAACCGAATACAAAACGAAAAAGCAAATAGAGACATAGAAACAGGTTTTTTTTGTCTTCTTCTTCATAGATCAAAACCAACAATTGGTGAACAATGAAAAGCACATTTTCAGTGGTGATATTGTTTGCTGGAGGTAGCATCATCCAGCTGTACAATAAAAGCATGTTTGTTTGGCTAAGTCACAGCATAGCAGTCCAGACCATAAAGCACTCCAAAAACATAAATTATAAAGCACTGCAAAAACGAGATAAAAAAATAAAAGATAAAACCTGTCAAAGGAGACAAGACTCTCCTTCATGCTTGTCACTGAGACACACCAACATGTGACACCATAAATTAGTAATTCTTTATCTGCTAGATATTTATATATTTATAATATGTACACAGGGGAAACAGTGGCTTACGAATGATGGGGAGGGGAGCTTTGAGGCGAGGGGAGGGAAGCGGGAGGGAGCAAGGGGAAGAGTTTTAAGCGCTTTTTGGTTAGTCTTCCATGTTGTGTTTATAGTGAGGAAACCCGGAATCGCTGACAGTTTTGAAACAGCTTATCTTGAGGCACGAACGGAAACATTGACAAAAAGTACTTTGTGCCAGACCAGGTCTTCTTCATGTCGAAAGCAGTTGGCAAGAGCAATTAACAACAAACTTAACCCTTTACACTGCCACTAAATTGGAGCTTTGAAGCTGAGGTAGAAGAAACCCGGGTTGCAAAGAACCAGGAAAGCTTACATGCGGGAAGCGGTCATGAAAGGTGGAGGGAAGAAACAGCACGGATGAAAAGATGCCAAAAAACCACGGTATTTATATATTTAAATATGTACCACAGGAAGCATGTTTTGCTGGATGGAGATGGATGGGGGGGGGGAGTGTGAGGGAGGGATGGGAAGGGGAGGGAGAGGGAGATGTTAAGCTTTGATTAGTCTTCAGTGTTGGTAGAGTGAGGAGAACCCGGAATTCTCTGACAGTGAAACATCTTTATCTAGCGACTAAGGAAACATTGACAAAAAGTACTTTGTGCCAGACCCAGGTCTTCATTCGAGATTCATGTTCAAAGCAATAAAACAAACTAACCCTACACTGCTGTACTAAATGGGAGCTTGAAGGCTTGATGTATAGAAACGCTGTTTTCAAATAGACCAGGAAAGGCTACGATTCTGTGAAAGCTTTTCATGAAAGGTTGGAGGTTAAGAACAGCACTGTATTAAAAGTCAAACCACTGTGTTAAAAGAACATCTTGGCAGAGTTTTCTGAAAGCTTTTCTGTCGCAACATTGGACATGATGTGCGTCTGTGTCTGTGTGCATGACTGTGTGTGTGTCTGTGCCTGTGTCTGTGTCTGTGCATGTGACTGTGTGTGACTGTGTGTGTGTGTGTGTGTCTGTGTGCGTGTCTGTGACCGTTTCTGTCTGTGACTGTGTGTCTGTGTGCATCTGAAAGCTTTCTGTCGCAACCCTGGACATGAGGTGTGGTCTGTGACTGTGTGTGTGGCTCTGCATGTGTGTGTGTGTGGCTCTAGATGTGTGTGTGTGTGGCTCTGCATGTGTGTGTGTGCGTGTGTGTGTGTGTGTGTGTGTGTGTAGGGGGGGGCATCTGAAAGTGATGTCTGTGTCCTACATTGCGGTTGCGTCACCACTCTGGTCTTTGTTCAAAGTTTTCGGGTGCTGCTTTTTTTGGGGCCAAAAGCAGAAATCAGTCAAGTATGAGGAACACCACCCAGGGTGCCCTCTCTCTGTCTCTGTCTGGCTATGTCTCTCGCTCCCTCTCTCCGTCTCTGTCTGGCTGTGTCTCTCGCTCCCTCTCTCTGTCTCTGTCTGGCTATGTCTCTCGCTCCCTCTCTCTGTCTCTGTCTGACTGTGTCTCTCGCTCCCTCTCTCTGTCTGGCTATGTCTCTCGCTCCCTCTCTCTGTCTCTCTCTCTTTCTTCCTCTCTCTCCACATCAGTCTCTCCCTCCCTCGCTCTCTGTCCCCATCGCCCTCTCCCCATCTGTCTCTCTCTCTCCCTCCCTCCCTCCCTCTCTCTCTCTCTCTCTCTCTCTCTCTGGAGAGCAGTGGAACACACCATGTTCTGACAAAGTCAGAGCTAGTGTGCTCTGAGCAGGAGAAAGGAGAGATGTGTGTGTCTGTGTGTGTGTGTCTGTGTGTGTCTGTGTGTCTCTGCGTGTGTGCGCACAACTGAGGAGAGTGTGGGTGGGTCTGTTTCCCTGGATGTACGCCTCACGGCACGCGAGTGTGTGTGTGTGTGTGTGTGTGTGTACGCACCTAGGAGGTAAGGTAGTGTGTATGCTAATATGACTCCCCAGTGACAGAGAGGAGGGTCCGGCTGATCGGATTACAAAGCCTGTGGCAGTGAGAGATGTCCCAAACCCCGCGAGACACACACACACACACGCAGAGATACACACACACACACACACAGATACACACACACACACACAGACACACACACACACAGCTGAGTAAGACACAGCACAGATCACTGCGTTCGCAATGACAATACAAGCTGATAAACAATGTGTTGTGTCTAACAGGACATGACTGATTTAGTCCAAAACAGGTTTTGCACTTGGCACTAAAAACTATATTGATTCCGCTGACTCTGTTAACATCAGTCATATTAGTCGAATACAACATCAACTTCTACGATACTATATTTAGAGGGGGGAAAAACAAACTAATGGTGACCTTTTGGCTATTACATTGAGTTTACATTCTGAGTGTGGTTATGGTGATTCCGGGCTGATGTGAATGACCTTTGACCTTGGGTCAACCAGGAAGTGATGTGAGCATTTCCCCATGACAGCACTGACTCTGTACACGCGTCTTATTTACAGTTTGATAAATAATCCATCTTTCCCCTCCCTTCCCTTCTCACAGAAGGTCTCAAAATAAAAATAAAATAATAAATCTACTTGCTTCCCCAGCATACAGACGCCTCACGCCAGAATACTTCTAGAAGCCTGCCAATCGCTCTCACTCTCCACGTTTACAAACGCACCACCGAGTCCAGAGAGAACCCACACAAACAGGATTCAAAAAGAATGAAAATATAGTGTCTCAGGTAGAGGGGGGTGAGGGGGGTGAGGGGGATGGGGGTGGGGGCGGGGGGGTTCCACACGCACCAATAGGAGGAGCCGTGGACGGATTTGCGTTTGTCACATGTCGTCTTCACGTCTCGAGCGGGTCGGTCTACCCTGGAAGGGACAAAAGGCGGAACACCTCCAGGGTTCTCACCCAATCTGTGGTCAGAGACAGGTGGACGTCCTGCTCTGAAAAGCATCGCGCCCTCATTCCTCCCTCACTCTCTCCCTCTCTCTCCCCCCCTCTCCCCCTCATTCCTCCCTCACTCTCTCCCTCTCCTCCCGCTCTCTCCTGAAGGTCAACAGCCACCACAGCTGTCAAAGACACGAGCAAAGACACTCCGGTGTGCGTGTGTGGCACGAGAAGCTAAGACCTTATTACAGGTCAATGTCAAACACGTCCTAACTCCTGACCCCAGACCAGACCGTGACCCTCGGACAGACAGGGCGTCTACCTGGCCGCTGTCACACCCAGGGGGCGACCAACGATGGCGGCGATTACTAGCGATTCCCTTCGGTGACTCACAGGTGAGTCGTGATTGGGTGAGTGGTGAGCTAATCGATTGGAAGATGTTGGCAGAACTGAGGGCGTTCTCCAGGAAGACCGCTGGTTATGACGCTCTCCTGTCCTTGTCAGATGCACACACACACACACGTACCAACACACACACACACATGTACCAACACACACACACACACACATGTACCAACACACACACACGTACCAACACACAAA
The DNA here is from genome assembly GCA_036571765.1 of Plecoglossus altivelis. Classification (NCBI taxonomy): domain Eukaryota; kingdom Metazoa; phylum Chordata; class Actinopteri; order Osmeriformes; family Plecoglossidae; genus Plecoglossus; species Plecoglossus altivelis. The sequence continues at coordinate 16,219,442 of BROE01000014.1, forward strand.
CACACCAGTACCAGCACACACACACGTACCAACACACACACACACACACGTACCAACACACACCCACACACACAGACACAGAGGGGGGATGTTTGTTTGAACAGCCCCCCAGTGGCTCGTTAGACAGAGATAAACAGTCGCCATGCAGCCCGCTGCGCAATCCTAAAGATGACGGCAGGGAAGGTCTTCCTGTCGATACGTCCCCTGCTTCTACCCAACACTGAACTAAGCCCCAATCAGATCGATCACTTGGAATTGATCTGCCCATGGATTGACTATGGAGGCATATTGCGACTGCGACGCGTCTGACGAAAGCTCGTTGATAATCTATGGCAGCCGACGGAAATACCAGGCGTCTGTCTGCTGTCGCTGCTCAGCATCCCATTGGAGGGAGACGGGAGCCATCGAGCGTCGCAGCGAGGACGTGAGTGAGGACGCCGGGTGGGGCGAGCTAGGCTCCCTCTCTCCGGCTCTGCTCCACGGGCCGGCCAGGGAGGGGGGGGGGGGGAGAGAGGGAGAGGGAGAGGGGGGGAGGTGTTTGACACGTGGTGAAATACTCCTCCCAACCTCCGCAACCGTGACCTCCACATCGCGCCGTATAAATCAAGTGCTCCCAATAAAAAAATGGAGGAAGAGGTAAGGAGAGAGAGATAGGCGAGTGAGAGATGAGAGTAGGGGTAGGAGGCGAGAGAGAAGGCGACGAGAGGGGGAGGGAGAGAGGAGCGGAACGAGGGGAATGGGAGAGAGAGAGGGAGAGGGGGAGCGATACAGAGAGAGGGAGGGAGAGGGGAGGAAGAGAGGGGAGGGAGGGAGAGGGGGAGCAGGAGAGAGAGAGGGGAGCGAGAGAGGAGAGGAGAGGGGGAGCCGAAAGAGAGAGAGGAAGGAAGGGGGAGAAGAAGAGAAGAGGGAAAGGATGAGAGGGGAGAAGAGGGGGAGGAGGGGGAGGGGGAGGGAGAGAAAAATCAGGCCACGTCATAAACGATAAGCGACAGCAATCTGTTGGTCGCAGCTAAGCAGGCGACTTCGCGGCTCATTACCAATCAAACTCCTCTCGTCAGGAGATCACTGGACTGGAGAGAGAGAGGGAGACAAAAAAGAGAGAGGGAGGGAGAAGAGGGGAGAAAGGGGGCAGGCGGGAGGAGAGGGGGGAGTGGGAGAGAGGGGGGTGGAGAGAGGGGGAGGGAGAGAGAAGAGGAGAGAGAGAGGTGAGGAATAGAGAGAAAGGGGGGAGGAGAGGAGGGGCGAGGGAGAGAGGGGAGGGGTGGAGACAGAGGGAAGAGAGAGAGGGAGGAGGGGAAAGAGAGAGGGAGGAGGGAGAGGAGAGAGCAGGGGTGGGAGACAGAGGGAGAAGGGGAGAAAGAGAAGCCAAATCCTGCTTCCTTCCTCTCCATTGGCCCAGTCAAATCATTCCTCCCTCCCTCTCCCTCCCTCCCTTCATTCCCTCCCCTCTCTCCCTCCCCCTTCCCTGCCTGCTCTCCCTTCATTCCTCCCCCTCCCTCCTTCTCTCCTGCTAAACAGCCTCCAGGCACTGGGTTTGACACCTCACTGCGTTTGTTCAAACTCATTTTCATCCCCCTTTTTTTGGGGTACCAGCGTTTGTGTCAATTTGCTTGTCATTTGCTCTCTCATCACATCCAATATCAGCACTTCAAGGTCTCTAGTTTCACATGTGCCCATGGCTGACCACTGTGCCATTTAGATTCCGGGCAAGAGGTACAACAATTTATGCATCTGTGTGTGTGTGTCGTGTATGTGTATCTCTTTGTGTGTGTGTGTGTGTGTGTGTGTGTGTGTGTGTGTGAGAGAGAGAGAGAGAGAAAGAGAAACAGTGTGCAAGTAAAAGAGATAAAGAGTGCGTGCGCAAATACATTTACTTTTCACACCAACGTGGCCATTTTTTCCCTGCAAACTCCCCCCCCCCCTCAGTCATAGCAGAATCTGGAGTCTGGAACCAAAGATGTCACGGCACAGCTGAGAATAGCAGGGAGCCCAATATTTCCATCAAAACCCGCTTCCCTTTCGTGTGTTTAGTCAAGATAACAGAAAATGTGTAGGGTAGGGACCAGTCTCTGTCTGAACAGAGAGCAGCTACAGTATTTCAGCGACGCCATTTTCTGCACTCCTCGCTACATATCTGTGTGTCCCTGGAGATAGTCCGGCCTTGAGAAACGATGCTAGCCACAGACACAGCAGGAACCAAGCAGCTCAATTCAGATTGTGATTTTTTTTTTGAATGATTTTTGGTAGATACCAAGTGATTTGACTTTGCTTTATACACTGGGACCAAGCACCGCAGTTCTGGAGTGGAAGCACCCCTCTGAAAGTCCTCCGGTTGGAACATTCCGCTCTCCCAGTCACTTTAGTTCATTCAGGTCAGACAGTTTTCTGGGACAGCTTTCTGGTGGGTAATATATTTCATATCTATTTCAAAAATAAAAGTGGTATTCATTTCTCCAGACAGCGATGGTAGCTCAGGCCTCCGACATCCCAGAATCCACCTGGGGTCCTCCTACCTTCCTTCCCTCCCTCCCTCCTTCCCTCCATCACTTCCTCCTTCCTCTTCTCCTCTCCCCCTCTTCCTCTACACGTACACGGCAGTCCGCGAGATCACCGAACCATCCCGCTGGGATTCCATGTCGTCGTCCAGGTAACCGCCCATGATGCCCTCCTCGTTCTGCGGGGGGCGGAGCTGCAGGATGGGGGCCCCGCCTCCAAAGTGGTCGTACCTCTCCTCATCGTCCAGCTCGTCAAACTTCCTCCTCTCTGCCTCGTCCAGCTCGGTGCTCAGCAGGATGTCCTGGGCCGTGGGCGTGGTGGCCACGCCCTCCTCGCGCCCCCCCAGGTGCAGAGGCTGGTGATGGTTGGGTTTGTCCGCCAGACCCTGGTGGGCGGGGTTCTCGCTGTACACGTAGATGGGTCCGTTGTTGTTGCCGCCGGCAACGCCGGTCCCGGCGTTACCGGTGCCGTTCTTGCTGGCCTTCTTGCCGCCGCCAAAGATGCGGGACTTGATGTCGAAGGTGCCTTTGCCGTTGCCCCGGTAACCCTGTTGCTGCCGGCGGTTACGGGTGACGAGAACGGCGATGAGGGCGCCCACCAGAAGAAGGGCCAGAAGGGAGCCAATCACAGCCCCGGCAACGACACCGGCATTGGACGGATTCACTGCGGGCTCTGGGCAGAGGAGGGAGGGAGGGCAGGGACAGAGGAAGTTAAAGAAGAAGAGACAGCGAAAGAAACACAGACCACAGATTGGCAACAAAAGAAATGAAGGGATGGTTCAAGTGGGAAGAGATGAGAGGGATGGTGAGGGAGAGAGGGAGGGAGGGAGGGAGGATAGAGCAGGGGGGGGAGGGGAGTGAGGGAGGGAAGGAGGGAGGGTGAGTAGGAAGGTCAACGGCAGATGGAAAAATAACGTGAAAGAAAGACAAAAAAGTCAAGGTCAGGAACAGAAGAAAATGGAGGAGAGAGAGACGGAGAGAGAGAGAGAGGGCGAGAGAACAGAGGGAGGAAGAGAGAGCGGAAGAGAGAGGGGGGAGAAGGGAGAGAGAGAGAGAAGAGGGAAGAGAGAGAGAGGAGAAGGAGGGGCGAGGAGACAGAGGGGAGAGAGAGAGAGAGAGAGAGGGGGAGGAGAGAGAGAGAGAGAGCGAGGGAGAGAGAGAGGGGAGAGAAGAGGGAGAGGGGAAAAAAAGGAGAGGAGAGAGGGAGAGAGAGGGAGAAGGGAGAGAGAGAGGGAGGGAGGCGAGAGAGAGGGGGGAGGAGATATGAGAGGAGAGAGAGGGAGGGAGAGATACACAGAGAGAGCTGACAGGGGGAGAAAAGATCAGCAAGGGGTTGGTGATGATCAATGGTACTAGAAATCCAATTCCTCTTGGGGATAGGTTTCCTTCGAAAACTGAGAGTGTGTGTCGTGTGTGTTGTGGTCGATGTGTCTGTGTGTGTGTGCTCCCTCTCCGTGTGGATTGTTGTGAAGTGTTTGTGTGTCTGACCATTCACTCCTCCCTCTCCACTCCCCCTCCCTCCTCCACTCCCTCCATTCCTCCTCTCCCTCCCACTCCTCCCTCCCTCCCTCCACTCCCTCCCTCCCTCACCACTCCTCCACTCCTCCCTCCACTCCCTCCCTCCCTCCACTCCCTCCACTCCCTCCCTCCCTCCCCCCACACACCCCTCCGGACTACAGACTAAAACCAGCTTGCTTTCCGTCCGTTGCTTCACGGACCACCATAAGCTTCGCGTGACCGTGAGTAACGGGGGTGATGGGGCGTGAGCTGTATCCACGGCAGCCTGAAAGAACACATGTAGCGCTCGCCCACGTGTAGACCAACACGCACCGCATGATCACCATAATCACCGGTGGCGTTTTGGGCAAACACACACAGCGGGGTCGCCGGCCGGCGTAGGGATGCTTTGCAGACGCCCAGAGAGGCCACGCCTCTGTGGGGTTCTTACTGGATGAGGCTCTGGAGGGGGCGGAGCAGGGGGGTGACATCATCGGATCACCCCCCCCCCCCCCTCCTCCTCCTCTCTCCCCACGGACACACACATAGACGGACAGACATCAAACAGGAAGTTTCAGACAGGAAGACATTAAACAGGAAGTAGGAGGGGGTGTTTGATGTGTGTGTGAGGGAGTCCTCTGAGGGGGAAGACTGGGGCTGGGAGCAAGGCTGGGGCTGGGGGCAAGGCTGGGGCTGGGGGCAAGGCTGGGTGAATGTGGGTTATCCTGCCTCGAGCAGGATGGAGAGAGCTAATCTGTGATTAAGGCAGGCTAGTATTTCTAAGCGGGGAGCAAATAGAGGGAGAGAAGGAGAGGGAGAGACCAGCTGAGCCTGGGGGCAGCAGGAGAGTCTCTCCTCTCTCTTAGCAGGGAGATCAGTAGCACACTGCAGGAGGCTGATAGGCACCCTGACAGAGAGAGAGAGAAAGAGAGGAAGGGGGAGAGAGAGACAGAGAGAGGAAGGAAGAGAGAGAGAGGGTAGAGAGGGGGGAGAGAGATAGAGAGAGGAGAGAGAGAGAGGGGAGAGAGAGAAAGGAGGAGAGAGGGGAGAGAGAGAGAGAGAGAGAGAGAGAGAGAGAGAGAGAGGAGAGAGAGAGGGGAGAGAGACAGAGAGGAAAGCAGGCATGAGGAATGGGAGGGCTAGGGGGAGAGCGGTAGACAGTTGCGAGCAGATGGATGGAATGAAGAAAAGAGCGAAAACAAGGAAATAGAGAACGAAAGACTGAGAACCATACAGAGACAGAGACAGACAGACAGACAGACAGACAGACAGACAGACAGACAGACAGAGAGAGAGACACGGATATGGAAATCTACGAGTGCCAAAGAAAGCGTGTATCAAAGAGAGAGCAGAAGGAGAGATGAATTGAACAGAGAACAGAGACGTCATCTCCTTGTCTATTCCTGCCTGCGACCGTCTATTCTTTCCTGGGGTAGGCAGGACCAGGCAGAAACCAGCCTGACAGGCAGGCAGGCAGACAGACAGGCAGGCAAGCAGGCAGGCAGGCAGGCAAGCAGGCAGGCAGGCAGGCAGGCAGGCAGGCAGGCCACTTTAGGCCAAGCAGTCAGTCAAAGCAGCGTCAGGCCCTGAGAGTGAGGCCAGAGACCTGCAACATGCCAGGTGCCATTTCACGCCTGTCACCTCCTTTAACTCTGTCCACACACAGCCAGATTAGGGGCCCCACTCGCCTGCATTAGGGGCCTTCATCTATATACGCTCTCTCCTGTGTGTGTGTGTGTGTCCGCCCAGCATGTTGCCTGCTACCCAGTTGTCCCCCCTTGTTCCTCTCTTCACCCCTCCCCCCCCTCTCTCTCTCTCTGTGTGTCCATCTTCACCTCCTTTCCTTGACAGCCAAGAGGAGGAAGGAGTGGAGGAGGGAGGGAGACCTCAGGCGAGAGAGAGAGAGGGGGAGGAAGGGGGGGGGCGGGCGTTTGAGGGAAGGAGGAGTGAGAGGACAGCATGGTGTGGGGGAGGGGAAGAGAGGAGTCAAGAAGAGAGAGGAAGAGAGAGAGTTTAGGAGGGGAAGGGAAGGATAGAGAGAGAGAGGAGAGGAGGAGAGGAGGAGAGAGAGTTTAGGAGGGGAAGGGAAGGATAGAGAGAGAGGAGAGGAGGAGAGGGAGTTAACAAGGACAGGAGCATCCAGGAGCTGAAACAGCATAGACGGACTGATCGGCTCAGAAGGGCTGAACACACACTCACACACACACACACACACACACACACACACACTCACACACACTACAGTACCAAGTGTAGCTAACTGAACCCGACATACCGGTGGGCACACACAGAGGGAGAGGGAGAGAGATAGAGGGAGAGAGACAGAGAGAGAGACAGAGAGAGAGACAGAGAGAGAGAGAGAGAGAGAGAGAGAGACAGAGAGAGAGACAGAGAGAGAGAGAGAGAGAGAGACAGAGAGAGAGAGAGAGGGGTGTTATTGGTAAAGCTGGGACCTGGAGCCATAGATTCCCACAGGGGTTTTAAATGCCATCAGCATCCGCTTTCTCTCCCTCCCTCATCTCTCTCTCATCCTTCTCTCCCTCCCTCGTCTCTCTCTCTCTGTCCCTCCCTCATCTCTCTCTCATCCTTCTCTCCCTCCCTCGTCTCTCTCTCTCTGTCCCTCCCTCATCTCTCTCTCATCCTTCTTTCACTCCCTCATCTCTCTCTCATCCTTCTCTCCCTCCCTCCCTTCATCCTGAAAGTGTTGGGCAGGCAGGGGTTGCTGGTTTATCCTCTACATGTTCCCAAGGTTTTAATCTAAAAGCAGCCTCTCTCTCTCCATCCCACCCCCTCTCTCTCAATCCCTCCCTCTCCATCCCTCCCTCCCTCTCCATCCCTCTCGCTCTCTCTCCATCCCTCCATCCTTCCTGCCTGTAATACACAGAGGAGCTGGTGACATCCTTTATGCTACAGAGCCCAGTTAAGACGGGCACGAGAGAACGAGCGCTCGCGAGAGAGTGAGCGAGCGAGCACGCTGGGGACGAGGGGAGGGGGAGGCGAGCGAGGGGAGAGGCGAGGGGAGAGGCAAGGGGAGAGGCGAGGGGAGGCAAGGCTTTTAAAACATACAGTAGTCACCTCAGAGAAAAGCACTTCTTTTCCTTGCTGTTCTGCCATTTTCCCCTGTGTCAGCGGAAAAGGGGACTTCCTGAAAAGTGCCTTCTGCAGACTAGGAGATGAGGCAGGAGAGATTTAACTAAACCTCCTAGCATCAGAGCAGCACAGCTAAATCTGGAGAGGAGAGATGCCCTTCACTCACACACAGGCCAACGCAAACACACACACAGGCCAACACAAACCCACACACACCAACACACACACCAACACAAACACACACACACCAACACAAACACACACACAGGCCAACACAAACCCACACACACGCCAACACAAACACACACACGCCAACACAAACACACACACACCAACCAACCCACAACGCCACACAAACACACCCGCCAACACAACAAACACACACAACACAACACAAAACAACACAACACACGTATTTCAGCGCGCAATTGATTTGTGGAGGCCACATCCTGTCTGAGAAGAGTGCGATGCGCCCCCCCCCCCCCCCCCCCCCCTGCTCCGAAAGGCAAGTACACAAAGGTCAGGGGAGGGGGGGGAGGGGGCAGATGGCTCCTTCCACCGGCCTACAATAGCACCCTGGGAAAACGCCACGATGCATCATTTCCAGTGATTGAAGAGCTTTGGCGTTTTCGCTGTGAAACCCGGCGAGGAACGCCAGACAAGTCGCTGCTCTTCGCTCGTCTAGAGTCGACCTAATCAACGAGTCCCGTAATTCATCTCGTCTGAAACTAAAGTGCGTCCTTATTCTGGCGGGCCACAGCTCGCTACAATCTCCTTGAAGCGGGGGGGATTCAAACCTCAGGAGACCCAAGCAGACCTTGAGACCACAGCAGCAGCAAAGCTTGGAAAATGACACGGATGGAAGAGAGAAAGATGGATGAAATAGAAGTAGATGCAAACTGTTTGAAATTGAAGCCGGAGAAGACTGCCTCACCCCCCCCCCTTCACCTCACACCACCTCACCCTTCACAACCTCACCCCCCCGCCACCACACACATCCACCACCTCCCCCCCCCCTCCACCACACACCTCCACCACCTCACCTCACCTCTCATCCCCCTCACCTTCCCTCCACCACACACCTCCTCACCCTTCACCACCTCACCCCCCTCCACCACACACCTCACCTCACCTCTCCTCCACCACACACCTCCACCACCTCACCTCACCCCCCTCCACCACACACCTCCACCACCTCACCTCACCTCTCCTCCACCACACACCTCCACCACCTCACACCACATCCCCCCCAGAGGACAATGCAGCTGCAGTCTCTTGCCCTACACTGTGCTTGTATCCCCCCACTTCCTCATTGTGGTTATTCTTGCAGACAAAGTGTGTGTGTGTGTGTAAGTGCAACCCCAGAGAATATGGGTGAGAACCAGAGAGACCTGGGTAGCTGTGTGTGTAAGAGAGAGTGTGTGTGTGTGAGGGAGAGAGTGTGTGTGAGTGTGTGCGAGAGAGTGTGTGTGTGTGTGAGTATGGGAGAGAGTGTGTGTGCGTGTGAGTGTGAGTGTGTGAGTGTGTGTGTGTATGGGAGAGAGTATGTGTGTGTGTGAGTGTGAGTGTGAGTGTGTATGGGAGAGAGTATGTGTGTGTCAGGAGAAAGTCCAGGTTTGCTTTACTCTTGTCTTAACAAAAAATAATCTCAGGTGTATGGCCCTGTGTGTGTGTGTGTGTCCCTTACGTGTGGGAGTGTGTGTGTGTGTGTGTGTCCCTTACGTGTGGGAGAGAGAGTGTGTGTGTGTGTGTCCCTTACGTGTGTGTGTGTGCGTGCGCGTGCGCGTCCCTTACCTCGGACGAAGGTGGTGATCTGGGCTTTCCCGGCGCCCAGGCGGTTCTTGACCTCGCAGATGAAGGTGGCGTTTACAGCCTCATCAACCTTCAGCACCGTCAGTGTGTTCTCCTTAATCAACACGGTGTCTGGCATCTCACCTGTCAGGCTGCAGGAGGAGGAGGAGGAGATGAATAGGAGGAGAGGAGGAAGAGGATGAGGAGGAGAGAGAGAAGGAGGAGAGGGAGAAGGAGGAGAGGGAGGAGGAGGACAGTGAGGAGGAGACGAATAGGAAGAGAGGAGGAAGAGGAGGAAGAGAGGAGGAGAGGAGGGGGAGGAGAGGAGGGGGAAGAGGAGAAGGACAGGGAGGAGGAGGAGAATGAGGAGAGGCAGGAGGAGGAGAAGGACAGGGAGGTGGAGAAGAAGGAGGAGAGGGAGGAGAGGGAGAAGGAGGAGGACAGGGAGGGGAGGAAGAGAAAGAGAGGGCGATGAGAGGAGAAACATTAGGACACGTAATGATGCTGACCTTTAAACCACATCATGTGGTTTACATCACGTCTCCATTCACTGAGACCTCGTGCTGGTTTCATTGCGATCCAGACACGATGCACTCCTGATCTGTCAGCTAAACACTGACACAGGTGGAGGACGACAAGGACAGGAAACTCTACACTTCTGGATCGGGGGCCCAGACACAACCTCTTCAACTTTTCCCCATTCTCATTATTACACAAACGGCCAATAACGAGCTGGGATATAGTGCCTGTCCATTAAACCTGCTTTCTAATCTGGAGTCACGGCCCATTATGGGACATGCTCCATTCATCTCCTCAGAGACGGTGAGAGAGAGAGTGAGGTGGCTGTGTGACCACAGAGGGGCTAGGAGAAGGTCAGAGATGAGGTGCACTGTGGGTAATGTAGTCCTGATCGAGGTGAGGAGAGAAGAGGAAGGGGGAAGCAAAAGACGACGAGAAGGAGAGAGAAGATGGGGAAAGCAAGGGGTGAGAGAGACAGAGAGAGAGAGAGAGAGAGAGAGACAGAGAGAGAGAGAGAGAGAGACAGAGAGAGAGACAGAGAGAGAGACAGAGCGAGAGAGAGAGACAGAGCGAGAGACATAGCGAGAGAGAGAGGCAGAGAGATAGAGAAAGACAAAGGCAGAGAGACAGACAGAGAGAGAGACAGACAGAGAGAGAGACAGACAGAGAGAGAGAGACATAGCGAGAGAGAGAGGCAGAGAGATAGAGAAAGACAGAGGCAGAGAGACAGACAGAGAGAGACAAAGGGAGAGAGAGCGAGACATAGAGTGAGACACAGAGAGAGACAGAGAGAGAGACGACAGACGGGAGGGAGAGCAGAGGGAGGGGAGGAGGACGGGACACTCGGGACACTCACATCTTCCACGTCACCGTGGTGGGGGTGGGGTTGCCTGTAGCCTGGCAGGTCAGCTGCACGTTGGTACGCCCCATGTACCAGTTGTTATCATAGCCCACAATGGTCAGCTGGGGAGGGACTGGGGAGGGAGGAAGGGAGGGAGGGAGGAAAGGAGGGAGGTAGGGGGGAGGGAAGGAGGGGAGGGAGGAGTTGAGGGAGGGAGGAAGGAGGGTGGGATGAGAGAGGGATGAGGCAGAGGACAAGTATGATTATTTTATCATTTCAAAGACACATTGGGCAAGATTTCAGAGAGAGAGAGACAGAGAGAGAGACAGACAGACAGTGAGTGAGAGAGAGAGAGATTGTGTGTGTGTGATTGTTTGTGTTTGTGAGTGTGAGTGAGAGAGAGAGAGAGGAGGAGGATGGAGAGAGAAGAGAGAGAAGAGAGAGAAAAAGAGAGGAAGAGTAACAGTGAGTAGAGAGAGAGAGAGAGAGAGAGAGCGAGAAGCAGAGAGGAAGAGTGAGAGAGGCAGTGAGTGAGAGAGAGAGAGAGAGAAAGTACAGGGAGGAAGAGAGATGAGGACAGTAGTGAGAGAGAGAGAGAGAAAGACAGAGAGGAAGAGTAGACAGTGAGTGAGAGAGAGAGAGAGAGAAAGACAGAGAGGAAGAGTACAAAGTGAGTGAGAGAGAGAGAGAAGAGAGAGAGAGAGAAAGACAGAGAGGAAGAGTAGACAGAGAGAGAGAGAGAGAGAGAGAGAGAGAAAGACAGAGAGAGAGAGAGAAAGCAGAGAGGGAGAGTAGAGAAGTGAGAAGAGAGAGAGAGAGAAGAGAGAACAGAGAGAAAGAAAAAAGGAGATACGAGAGAGAGAAGAATACAGACAAAGTGGAGGGAAACGAGGGAGAGGGAGAGAAGAGATGAAAGGAGAGAGGAGGAAGAGGGTTGAAAGGAGAGAGAGAGAGAGCGAAGCAGAGAGCGACAGGACGAACGAGAGACAAAGAAGAGGAAAAGTAACAAGATTATAATGTGGCATTGAGAGAGCCTAGGAGAGATGAGGTAAAAGTAGACCAGCACAACTAAATGACAGACAGAACTATTGATTCACTGGACATGATAGAGGACGGGAATTAGACAAAAAAAGAAAAGAAAGATAGGATTTTGGCCTGCTAGAATGACCGTTGGGACAGAGTGGAGAGAGAGAAGAGGAGAGGAGATGGTTAAATGTGTGTGAGCAGAGAACGGACATGAGAATGAAAGGTAGGTAGAGTTTTAAGAGCAACTAGAGAGAAAAAAAACAGTGTATTAGAAGAAATGCTATTATCTCCAAACGCAAGTGGAGAATTGGTGACAGAAGCATGAGAGGTGGTGATGAAAGGTAAAACAGATGGAAATCACTTAAAGGAAGACGATATTAAAGGAAAGTTGGAGGAACAAAGGGAACCGAGATAGAAGACAGTAGAGAGTAAAGAAGAGGAGAGAGAACAGAGGAGAGAAGCAAAATAAACAAAATGATATGACGAGAGAGAGAAGAGAGGAGCAGAGAGAGAATAGTTGGAGAGTTCACGAACGAGAAGAACAAGAAGACATCGCGTAGCATTTCGATCAGCTCACACAGGCAAAGGATCCAAGATGATAGAAGGTGAATAGGGAATCAGAGCAGTCTACTACACGGTTAGTTTATGTGGGACGAAGGAAGAGAGCTATGAGTGTGAAGAGAGAGGAGATAAGTAAAGGGAGTACGCGTTTTGTAGGTGCGGATATATTGATGAATGGAATGAAGTATGCCCATGGATTTTATCAGTTGAGGGTTAGCGATGATTCAGGACATGGTTAGGAGAGAGAAGATCAGAATTGAGATCTGAATTAGAGAGTGAATGAGGAGAGAGAGAGCAGAGAAAGGAGATGAAAGTTGATTTAGTAGAAGTCCTGAGTAGAGAGAGAGAGAGAGAAGAGAGATTGGGAGTGATTGAGGTAGTCGGATGGTGAAGAAGGAGCTATGAGTTGGTATGTCTCGGATTCGCGAAAAAATAGAGTAAGGAGAGAGAGGCGGTGTTTTACAGAGAGAGACGGAGAGAGAGTGTGTGTGTTGGGGGTGGGGAGGGGGAGGGAAGGAGAAAAGGAGGGAGACGAGAGGACAGAATTAGACAAACAGAAGGAGAGAGAGAAGAGAGAGAGAGGGCCTGGTTGATATGAGGGGCGAATGCATTTTAATGTAGATCAGATGCATTTCTTTACTATAGTAGCCCTTTCCAGGCAAGCTGTTATAACGTATGAGATCAGAGGAGCAAGAGTAAGCTTGAGTTCGAGATCAAGTGAAACTGTGATTCCTTAACACTCAAACCCAGCAGTTTAATAGGGAAGCTGTCTGGTTGTCTGCGTCTTGTGGACACCCCAGCTGGATATTTTTGGCCATTATACGGCGTGCCCGGTGGGAGTCATCTTGTACTCGCTGGTTACCGTGAGGTGTTATGCTGCACCGCTTTGGAAACAGTAAGTTCGGCGTTGCCGGTTAGCTGTGCGTTACCAGCGCCTGATAAAACCGGCAGGGGGGAGTTGGCGACGGATGCTTGGATCGAACCGCGCCACACGCGCCAAGCTGTCCTGACATTCAACAAATCATGGAGGTTTGGTTTAGGTTTCGTAGTGTGCAGCGCGCCACGGTGACAGGCTTCCCATCCGCAACGACTGTTACAGAGGAGGCAGAGTTCCTAGGCTTGGCTGATGGAGAGAATGAGAGAGAGAGCAAGAGAGACACAGATAAATGGAGAGAGAGAGCGAGAGCAAGAGAGACACAGAGAAATGGAGAGAGAGAGAGAGCAAGAGAGACACAGAGAAATGGAGAGAGAGTGAGAGAAAGAGATGGACAAGATTAGAGTCACCCTTGATATAAAAAAGCTCTACCATCGTCCAATTACATGCAAACCCTAGCTCAAACATCTCTCCCTTTACATCTCCCCCGCCCTCTCTCCCTCACTCTCCCTCACTCTCCCTCTCTCTCCCCCCCTCTCCCCCTCTCTCTCCCTTTCCCTCTCCTCCCTGTGTTGGTAGGAGATCAGAGAGAAACAGGCAGGATAGGAGCCGACACCAGGCATGACAAGCAGCCTGATCAATAGCTGCCTGGGGGGAGGAGAGGGGAGGAGAGGGGAGGACAGGAGTGGAGGAGTGGAGGAGAGCAGGATGAGTACAGGAGAGGGGAGGAGAGGAGACAAGGGAGCGGGGAACAGCACTGCTGCAGAGCCAAGGTTAGAGCAATAGTTTCGATGCATTAACAAGAACACAATTGATCTGACAATACCACTTATAATGGCAATTAGGCTCAGTTGGACATGCTTTTAACCTGTCATAGGGGAGGGGGAGGGAGAGAGGGATGCAGGGGAGAAGGGAGGGATGCAGGGGGAGCAGGGGAGAGAGCAGGGGGAGAGGGGGAGGGATGGAGGGCAGGGGGGGAGGATGCTCAAAAGCAGCCTCACACACTTCCTTTACTACAACACCGTAGAAACACACACACACACCCTCACACACACACCCTCATCAAGACCCAACGCCCCCCCCCCACACACACACACGTGCACACACACACATGCACACACACACACCTAGCATGATGAGTGAGGTGACTCCTTGTTCGTTGCCACTGGGGTAGGTGGCAAATTCACAGATGTATTTGCCCTCGTCGGACATCTTGGCATCGACGATCTGGATGGAGGGAGTGTCCAGACTGGGGGGGTCCACCACGAAGGCCACGCGCCCCTTCACAGGGGAGGGGGGGTAGTTGACCCCAAAGTTTGGATGGTACACAGCTATGTTCATCCTCTCTCCTTCTTTAGGCTCGTAGATCCACGACACCTGGACACGAGCGACACACACACACACACACACACACACACACACACACACACACACCTTTGTTCTAACTGACGTCCAGACAGTGTATAGAACATATCTCAAGCAACAGAAGTGATCCTCTGACCAACCACAGGAAATGTACAAAGTACAAAACACTTTCGACTGTAAGATTTCGAAAGGTTATATATTATTCAATGATGTATGTCGAATATTTGGCCAAAAGAAAGTACGTTATAGATGAGACATGGGGAGATGCTGGAAATGTTCTGTCATGATGAATCCCAGGCGAATGTGCTGCGTGTTTACAGTGTGTGTTTGTATGACTGTATTCATATGGGGTACAGTCCAGTTACCACGATCCCACTGAAACACTTTGTAATGGCTACTTTATACTATATGTCAAAGAGACAGAGAGACAGAGAGAGAGAGACAGACAGACAGACAGTGAGAGAGAGAGAGAGAGAGAGAGAGAGAGAGAGGAACAGTTACCACGGTCCAGTACAGTCCAGTTACCACGATCCCACTGAAACACTTTGTAATGGCTACTTTATACTATATGTCAAAGCTTGCACTTCTTAACAGAAGTGAAATATTGCGGTCAGTACTTCAACGCCAACCTGTCTTTAGAAACAAGCTTCTCTGTTTTCTGTACTTGAGTAAAGGATCTGTTCCTCGTCTCTAATTTGCCTAGAAACAGCCTGCATTTAACACACACACGCCTCACACACACGTCTCACACACACACACACACACGCCTCACACACACACACTGGGAAGTTCCCACACCAAAATAGAGCCGGCCACCAGTCTAATTTTAAGCTTGGGAATTTTGTTTTGGCCTCAGATAGGAACTAATTCTGCCAAACCCTAAACCGTGTGGAGAGAACC
>BROE01000014.1:16238654-16246154 GCA_036571765.1 Plecoglossus altivelis
GAGTTGTTCTACTTTACAGTAGCCTGGACGCCTGCTGGTGTCACACACACACACACACTCCCTCCCACACGCACACACACACACACACACACACACACACAATCCCTCCCACACACACACTCACACACGTTTGACATCCAAAAGTAGCACATCAATATAAGTCACACGTCACCACCCAAAGTAATGTCACCAATCATCATGTCTCCCTCTGCCACACGCTCTGACACAAACACACACACACACACACACACACACATACACAAACACACACCCACACACACGCAGGGCTGCATGGTGCCTTAAGCGCTGCGACACCACTGCCATATTAACAAAGTCCTCTGTGATCTCCGCCTGGTCACGCTGAAATCGACATATCTCCCCGCCATGCCATCGCCACTGGCAGGAGAACGAATCAGGAAGAGAAAGGTGCGCGGGTGAGGATGCAGGGGTGAGGATGCAAGGGTGAGGATGCAGGGGTGAGGAGAGACCGCAACGAAACGTCAAAGCCAAGCAGAGAGCGGACAGGGAGAATGAAAAAGAGGGAGAGGGCAGGAGAGAGGAAGAGAGAAAAAAAAGAAAAAAAGGGGGGGGGGAGGGGGCGGGGGGAAGGGGGGTGCGAAGAACCGGGGAAGGAACCGACAGCGGGAGAGGACGTGAGAAGACGAGGAAGACCAGAAGAGAAGAGAGCGTGGGACGGAGGAGGAAAGGGGGAGGGAACGGGGGAGGTCTGGGAGAAAAGAGGAGGGGGGCAGGTGTGAACGAGTGCTAAAAATGGAGGCAGGGCAGGAGGAGGGAGGAGCACCATGACACAGTGAGACAGGGGGAAGGGAGGGGGGGAGAGAGGGGAGAAAGAGAGGTGGAAGAGAGGGGGGGAGAGAGGGGAGAAAGAGAGGGGGGAGAGAGAGGTGGAAGAGAGGGGGGAGAGAGATGGGAGAAAGAGAGGGGGAAGAGGGAGAGACAAGGAGAGAGGGGGGAGAAAGGTGAGAGAAAGAGGGGGAAGGGAAGATGAAGAGATGGAGGCACGGAAGAACGAACGAGAGGAAAGGTAGACAGCATCCACCTAACCTTGAGGGAAGGCATCACACACACACACACACACACACACACACACATACCCACACACACACACACACACACACACAAATACTAATTTTCTCTGGAGCCCATTTGAACCGGTCGTGGCTTATAAAGTGAACATTGGCTTATCAGCCTTCGCCTGGCTGCCCGAATTCAGTTTTTTTTGCTGCCTGCCTGCCTGCCTGCCTGCCAGCCAGCCAGCCAGCCAGCCAGCCAGCCAGCCTGCCTGCCTGCCAGCCAGCCTGCCTGCCTGCCTGCCTGCCTGCCAGCCAGCCAGCCAGCCAGCCAGCCGTAATGTTCAACGCAACATCAGATGCTTCTGACGTATGCATCCTATCACAGACTCCCTGCTCAGGCCCCAGCCTTCTCTCCCCCCCCACCCCTTTCTCCCTGCCCTTTCTCTCCCCATCTCCCCCCCCCTCTTTCTCTCAGCCCTCTACCCCCTTTCTTCTTCTCCCTCGACCTTTCCCTTGTCTTTCTCCTCCCCCCCCCCTTGCTGTCCCTCCTGCCCAAATTGCCTGCCGTGATCCTCACAACCTTGTCTCATGCTTGTTACTGCCGTTTCCCGAAGTCCATCCAGGGTTGATTTGGAACCCCCTCGCCTCCGTTTGGCCCGGTCCAGCCCAGAGATGGCCTTCAGACAGCCCCTGATGCAGAGCAGAGAGACCGTCTCTGACCGCAGCACTGAGCGTTCCAGTTTAAACAACGTTCCCCCCTGAAAACAGGCCGCATCCCTCCATCGTCTTCCTCTAATAACAGTGAAACGGATGGTCTCCCTTTTCTCATTGCGTTGTTTTCTCTGGGTGCTGAAATGCAAGTTTGCGAGCGAGGGAGCGTGTTTGGATTTGTTTCACTAAGCAGGCAAAGCCAAATAACCTGTCTTTTCCGGAAGCATTCCATCCCGCCTTGTCTCTGAGGGAGAAGAGCAATACACTCTCACTGCCAACATTATTCTCCCTGCTACCCCCAAGAAACGTTCTACATTTTCATTACGGTCGAGGTTCTCTGCTTCGGAGAGGAATTGCTGTCTGAGTTTCGGACTTAGAGAAGGAATCTTTGTTCCACCCGTCACAGACCACATCTCTCTCTGTCTGTCTCTCCCTTCCTCTGTGTCTCTCCCTTTCTGTCTGTCTCTCCCTTTCTGTCTGTCTCTCCCTTTCTGTCTGTCTCTCCCTTTGTGTCTGTCTCTCCCTTTCTGTCTGTCTCTCCCTTTCTCTCTGTGTCTCTCCCTTTCTGTCTCCCACTTCATCTCTCTCTCTCTCTCTCTCTCTCGCTCTGTCTCTCTCTAACTGTCTCTCTCTCCCTCTCACTCTCTCTCTCTCTGGTTTCCTTTCAAGTTCTCCTTGGTTCCTCTTTGCATTGCAACATTGCTCTTCCTCCCTTTGTGAGATTACAATGCCATTATTTCCCCATCGGCCAGTAACACGGTGTGGAGGCTACCTCACCTGTGTGCGTGACGTGGGATGAGTGTAGGTACGTGCCTGCACTTGTATGGGAAAGGAACACAGACTTAATGCGTTCCAGAGTTTTGATCATTTGCATCCATCTAGGTCTACCGGTGTGTCTGTATCTAACTAAACCTATATCTATCATTCCATCCATCTGACCGTCAACTTGTCCAAAACAGACAAACAGCCCATATATATATAGATATATATATATATCTATATATATATCTATAGATATATCTCTATATATATATTTCTATATGTATATGACCACAGTGCTGTTATATGAACACTGTGAACAGTGTGAACATAAGAAACCGCTAGTGTAAATCCCACAGTTGTTAGTAACGTGTCGATCAGTTTCACTCGGCAACGTTTGGACTAATGACCGTTTGTTAGCTGCAGTAGTCCGAAACCAAGTTGACCTGTTTCTGCTACCCGCAGCTTTCAAAGACTGTTGCAGTGCAAGTACTTTCGACCTTCACACACCGCACACACACTCACGCACACCGGAGAGATTGGTATGCAGGGAGCAAGGTACAGAGAAGGCTTAGCTCTGACAGCGGCAGCAGTTTGACATGCCAAGAATAAAACCAGGAAATGAAGATTGAAACTTGCTCCATCCCCTCGTTGACCTTTTCACTACGCACTTCGTCAGAGCCCAATCAATAGCGAGGAAAGCTACATTTAGAAGTAACTAGGGCCTCGGGTACGGTCTCTCGATATCAAATGACAGCCATTTCCCTCCACCAATATCGACAGCACTCCGTTTGGACATGACTTAGGATCTCTTTGTCATTTCGAAAGGGGAGATTCGTCGCCCGACAGTCAAACTTTGTTACGCGCGGAACGAAGCTTAGTCTACTGTGAAAGTGCTTGTCTATCAGATATAAAAACATAGACGTTACAAAGACGTTGCGTGTGAGATTGAGTTAGTGATGCAACGGTAGACGGGGGCACAACTTGAACATTTCACTTCAGACTGACGACGTGATGAAATATGGCTGAGAGACTGAAAATAGAGAGGGAAAAGCGAGGGATGAAAAATCCAACTTCGGCAGAGGATGAAGGGGGGGGGGGATGTAGGGATGGCAGCAGGCGTGACAGATATAAGCTTCAAAGCGCGCGCGAGAAATGAACAGCTGCTCGAGGTCCGTAGGGAGAAATGTGCGCGCGACACCGCGTGCGCGGTTGCGTGAAATTGCCAACCCTGCGACCAACACGACCGAAATCATTAACGGGAACGATCAAGATTTGTCAATAGATGCGCGGCGTTTGTTTCCGCATTCCACGTCCCATTCACGAAGGTCGGATAATAGAGCTCTACAGATGAAACTAGAACATGACCTTATAGTTTCCCGTTCTTAGGCCAGTCAAGCATATAATACGCATGAGCGACAGCGGAGAACAGTAGGCAGGAATTCATACGGGCCTCCTGTCACTTCGCCGCGGCCCCGCGGGGACTCCAGCGGGAAATGTTCTGATCACACTCGCTGCGATTCAAAATTGTTCCTTTTCTGCTCGGCTCTCTTTTTTTTTAGATTCCAGCACCCTCCCTTCCCTCTCCGAATGAGGCCACGTTCAGGTGTTCCCGTAGATAAACAGGGGATGTGTTGACGGTAATCTGATCTGGTGAGTTTACAGGTATGTTTTTCTGTGAGTCATCCGAATCTGAATACGCAAAACTCGCTGACTCACTCAAATCATAGACATGCTCCCAGCCGTTCGCAAGTGCGGAAAGAACTCGGTAACCACTCCACACGCTCAATCATTTACCAGCTTTGGACAAAGTACACCACAAGGAGACACAACTCAAACAGGAACTCCAGAAAGAAAGGGGGGGGAACGAAACAACGCTGCTGCCACATGAATAACACACAAGCCGCTTCATTTTGATCTCAAAAGCAAAAAGCCAACTCTGATGGATAATCTCTCTCATACACACTTACAGAACTCTCACAGAGTAGGGTGGGAGGGGAGGGGAGGGGAGGGGGGGTGGTGGTGGGGGAGAGAGAGGAAGGGAGATGAGCTGTTCTACACCGAGTGAATTATTCATCCCCTGGTGAGAGAGAAGCACATCACTCCTCTTCTCTCCTCCCTCTATTATTGATAAACAGAAATATCTACACTGCACCTGGCCCAGAGAGAGAGAGAGGGACAGGGGGGGGGGCAGGGAGAGAGCGAGGGCAAGGAGAGAGGAGGGATGGGGACAGAGAGCGAGAGAGGGGGAGAGAGAGAGGAGGGATGGGGACAGAGAGCGAGAGAGGGGGAGAGAGAGAGGGGGGGGATGGGGACAGAGAGAAAGAGAGGGGGGATGGGGACAGAGAGCGAGGCGAGAGACGGGGCAGAGAGAGACTGTCAGAGAGTGAATGAGAAGAGTATGCATGCGGTTGTGTGTAGTCAGGCAGTAGTCTTGCTTAGGGGCCAATAAAGACATAACAGTGTGTTTACTGGGGACACAGAGGACACTCTTTTCCTGAGCCAATCAAATCCCTCTCCTCTCTCTCATCCTGTCAGAAAGGCCCCCCAAGTGGCCACGCCCAGACCAGGGGTCCTGCGTCCCACCCTGCCTCTGCTCTCCTTCCCTCCTCGCTACATCGCTCATCTCACTGCAAGTCGTTTGACCCTCTCTGCCTCCCTCCCTGCCTCCCTCCCATCCCTGCCTCCCTCCCTGCCTCCCTCCCTGCCTGCCTCCCTCCCTGCCTCCCTCCCTGCCTCCCTCTCTGCCTCCCTCCCTGCCTCCCTCTCTGCCTCCCTCCCTGCCTCCCTCCCTGCCTGTCACTCCCTCCCTGCCTCCCTCTCTGCCTCCCTCCCTGCCTCCCTCCCTGCCTCCCTCTCTGCCTCCCTCTCTGCCTCCCTCTCTGCCTCCCTCTCTGCCTCCCTCTCTCTCTCTCCCTCTCTGCCTCCCTCTCTGCCTCCCTCTCTGCCTCCCTCTCTGCCTCCCTCTCTCTCTCTCCCTCTCTGCCTCCCTGCCTGCCGCCATCTCTCCTCTCTGCCTGGACCCTGGGGTCAAGGAGACAGGAAGCTCCACAGCTTCAGACAGGAAGTTGGATAAGTTGAGGAAGCGGCTTCCCTGCTCAGGCGTTTGGAGTGAGCGTCCCTGTTAGTCGCTTAGGCTCCGCCTCTCCACACCTCTTCATCAAGTCTGCCAGCTTCCACCGAAAAGCTCCTGAAAATCTCACCTTGAGCGTGCGAGTGTGTTTGTCAGTGTTTTTGCCAAATCGCACCTTTTTCCTGTGAATGCAGATCCTGTGGATTTTCCAAGCGAGGGAGAAAACGGAAGTCCCAGTTGTGTGTGTGGAGAGCGAGTCAGGAACATCACCTAGCAATATCCCTGGTAACCTCTGCTAACATCCTGAACATGACACATGGCTCTCCCTGCAAGTGTGTGTCTGTGTGTGTGTGTCTGTCTGTTTGTGTGTCGCCTAAAATCTGTGTGACATCAGTGTCTCCCAGAAAGTGTACACAGAACTACACTAACTATACAGAACGTGTGTGTGTGCGTGTAGCTCTAAGTGTGTGTATATAGCTCTAAGTGTGTGTGCGTCAGTCACAGGTTGACGATGTGTAAAGGAAGTCTATTCGTGGACATGAAGCCACACTTGGGTGCCAGTCTAACAATATGTCAATGCTGATATTCTCGTCTGAGTGTGATATATCTCCCCCTGAATGAAACAACACCATCACCGAGTGCGAGGGATTCCATGACAACACCCCTGCTTCCTCCCCAGACTCGAGCGCAGCTCCGATTGGCCGGCTCCCTCGTTGCCGTAGGTAACGTTCACCTTTCAGTCACCTTGGACAGTTTCCCCGGCTGCGGCAGTGACTCCGTCTGAGCTGTCACTCAAAGCGCGTCACGGTAACCCGTTGGTCAGCGGGGTCGTTTGTCGCGGGCCCCCGCCCCAATCAAAAGGTCTGGCGAGCCAATCCAATTTCAGAGACGTGCAAAGATTGAAAAGCACTGCCAGTCCAAATGCCAGTCAGTCTGACAGAAAACCTCTTTAGTGGGGTTTCAAAGCCCACGCTAGCCCATGCTAGGCAATGCTAGCCCATGCTAGGCAATGCTAGCCCATGCTAGGCAATGCTAGCCCACGCTAGGCAATGCTGGCCCATGCTAGGCAATGCTAGCCCATGCTAGGCAATGCTAGCCCACGCTAGGCAATGCTAGCCCACGCTAGGCAATGCTAGCTCATGCTAGGCAAAGCTCAGCCATGCAAACTTGACACCCAACGCAAGGGTTAACTTCATCACTCGATGAGCAGTCAGAAATCATCGACTATTGTTTGTAGGGTGCACACAGACACACACACACACACACACAGACACACACACACACACAGGCCTGAATAAGTATTCAACCACTGTAATGAATCACTGTTGACAAGCTGGTGTTAAAGGTTAGATTTGAACAATGTATAGAGAAAGTGTGTGTGTAAGAGAGAGAGAGAGAGAGAGAGAGGGAGAGAGGGAGAGAGAGATACAGAGAGAGAGACAGAAAGAGAGAGAGAGAGAGAGAGAGACAGAGACGAGAGAGAGGACGATGCAGGAGCGGAGACAGAGAGAGTACAGAAGACAGGCAGAAGAAGAGAGAGGATAAAGTTAAGAAGATAGAGAGCAGAAAGAACAAAATGCTGTCTCTTGTTCCACTTGTGTCTACCACCCGACTGTGAGGGATGAGGTTTCTACCTACGGTAACTGTTAGGTGATGTGTGTGTGTGCGTGCCTGTGTTGTGTGTGTGTGTAGTGTGTGTGTGGGTAGTGTGCTGTGTGTGTGTGATGTGTGTGGCAGAAGAACAGATCCCTTTTGCAATTGTCCCTGAATGAGCATGAATAGGTGAATAGGCATCAGGTTCCCTGAGCTCTGGTTGCCTGACACACACACACACACACACACACACACCACACACACCACACACACCACACACACACACACACACCACACCTCTCCTCCGGCACACCCAGGGTAACGTGATCC
>BROE01000014.1:16248654-16251424 GCA_036571765.1 Plecoglossus altivelis
GGATTTCGACAGCGATTAAACCCCCAGCTCCCTTCCCATATCCCTGCTCGGGGATCGGCAGCTTCGCTCCCTGGCCAGCCAGGCTGCGTTGATTAGCAGCGGATCTGCAGCGCTGATCCCAGATTTCCATCAGATCAAGAGGTTGGATCCTTCAGCTTGGCAGGGGCTGGGGAGGAACTAATTACAGTCTCCCCCCTTCACACACACACACACACACACAGACACATACGCACGCGCACACACGCCTAACCTATCCAACCCTCCGCTCGAAGCCCAAGGCATCGGTGACAAGCCCCCCGCTATTCCATCATCTCCTCTCCCTCCCTTCCTCCCTCCCTCCCGCCATCTCTGTCTCTCTATTTCTTTTCATCCCCTCCTCCATTCCACGGACGACAGTGCACCTGTAAGTGGCTGTTCAACTCACTGCCAACCCTCTCAGAGAGAGAGGAGAGGGAGGAGAGGAGAGGGAGGAGAGAGAGAGAGAGAGAGAGAGAGAGGAGAGGGAGAAGAGAGAGAGAGAGAGAGAGAGGGGAGAGAGAGAGAGAGAGAGGAGAGGGAGAGAGGAGAGGGAGAGAGGAGAGGGAGGAGAGGGAGAAGAGAGAGGAGAGGGAGAAGAGGAGAGGGAGAGAGGAGAGGGAGGAGAGGAAGAGAGGAGAGGGAGGAGAAGAGAGAGAGAGGAGAGGGAGGAGAAGAGAGGGAGAGAGGAGAGGGAGGAGAGGGAGAGAGGAGAGGGAGGAGAGGGAGAAGAGAGAGGAGAGGGAGAAGAGAGAGGAGAGGGAGAAGAGGAGAGGGAGGAGAGAGAGAGGAGAGGGAGGAGAGAGAGAGGAGAGGGAGAGAGGAGAGAGAGGGGAGAGAGAGAGAGAGAGAGAGAGAGGAGAGAGAGAGAGGAGAGGAAGGAGAGAGAGAGGGGAGAGAGAGATGAAAGAGAGAGAAAGCAAGGGAGGGAGGGGAGGAGAAAGAGGGAGACAACCTGTGATCAGAATCCCAGGACTAAAAGGATCCGTCTAGCCTCAAGGAAGAGGACTGTCCCTGTGACCTTGTCAACATACCTCCCATCTGAAGACACACACTTAGTGTCCCACTCTTCTCATTCAAATGGATCAGTCCAGCCTCAGCGAACGCACCCAGACACACCTTTCGCAAACAGAAGTTCCGTCGCTAAATAGTTCAAAAGCTCGACGTAGCCAACAAACCCTTCTGTGATGCATGCGAGCAGGAAATGACAGAGGGGATGTGCAGCGCGGTGACAGGGATAAACAACTGCTGAACACACTGAGGTTTCCAGATGCTTCTCTGAGGTTACCAGCTGAAGGGGCTGGAGGGGGCACGGCGGGGAAAGAGGAATGAGATGAGAGTTGCCCTTTTGACCAGCGGCAGAGAGGAGGAAGATGACAGAGAAAGACGGAGGTTAAGAACTGGAAAGGTTGAGGAGAAAGATATATATCTATATAGATATATATCTATATAGATATATAGATACATATATATGTAGAGAGAGGGAAAGAGACAGGGAGAGAGACAGGGAGAGAGAGACAGGGAGAGAGGAGGGGAGGGGGAGGGGCAGAGAGAAAGAATAAGGGAGGGGGAAACACTGGGTGAATGAGTGGAGGGAGGGGGGGCAGGAATGAATGTACAAGGCAAAATGGCCAGGAAAGAGAAAATGGGACAGAGGGCAGAGAAGACAATTAGAGATGGACAGACCACGATAGCAACCTGTTGCTCTCTCATTGGGCGTCCCTCATCTCCTCCTTATCGGATCCTCCCACCCTCCCTCCCTCCCCCCCTCAGCAGGGACTGAACAAGAGGGGCCTGTGAGATACGAAAGCTGTAATGGGGGAGGGATGTGCGTGTGTGTGTGTGTGTGTGTGTGTGTGTGTGTGTGTGTGTGTGTGTGTGTGTGTACATGAATGACCCTTCTCATCCTGATCTCTGGCACTGCCCTGACACACAATGGCAAAAAACACATCCAGAACCACGGGGCTTAAGAGTGTGTGTGTGTGTGTGTGTGCACGAGTGTGTGTGTGTGTGTGTGTGTGTGTGAGTGAGTCTGTGCGAGCGAGTGTGTGTATGTGCGAGTGTGTGCGCGTGCACGAGTGTGTGTGTGTGCTAGTGTGTGTGCGCGAGTGTGTGTGCGTGTGTTTGCGCATCAAGAGACGGTCCCAGGTTCCCATCCACTGCACCATACGGCTGGCATCAGGGGGCCACGCCCTCTTGCCTTTCTGACCCCTGCCCTCGTCCTTGTCGCCTGCAGCTCCTTGCTAACAGCTACATCTCATCACATTCCTGCCTACAGCTCCTAGCTAACAGCTACATCTCATCACATTCCTGCCACAGACAGGAACGATCCAGCACAGCCAAAAGCAGACTGTCCGTTCCCGAGGTCACCAGGGGCTCATCTTCTCCTCTCACTTGGCAGCACATGAATGGAAATGAGCAAAGCAGTTGATTTCTTTGTTTTCGTGTGGGGAGGGGGGGTGGGGGTTGCATCTCCAAAGGTCACAGCGCTAACGCTAAGCTAGGCTAAGCTAACAGGAGGTACAGAGGCGTTTGGGGGTCTCAGAAGCCAACATGGAGGGAGGACTAGCCCCGCCCTGGTTGAGCTCACTCCAGCCCCCCCCCTCTCTCTTCTTATCTGCCGCTCTCTCCTGCGTCCTCCTCCTCCGCTTCTGGAACAATCTACCCACACAGCAGGCTTTCGCAAAATATTTACTCAGCATGTTCGAATACAAAAGGCCTCCCCTCTCCCCCCCCCCCCCCCCCCCCCCCCCCC
>BROE01000014.1:16256332-16267741 GCA_036571765.1 Plecoglossus altivelis
GGAGGGGAGGGGAGGAGGGGGGCTGTTCAAAGACTCCACTGTTTCTTTCCACAGGTGTGGGTGTAGTGTTGGGGGAGAGGGGGAGGGCGTCGTGTTGGGGGAGAGAAATGGAGGAGCGGGGGAGACAATAAAAGTCCTTTTATGTAGTCCCTGTGGATATACCTACTTTTGTGCTTTTGTCCAGGTAATAGTTTCAAGGCTGGGGTGGGGGGCAGTGGGTGTGTGTGTGTGTGTGTGTGTGTTGTGGTGGGGGAGTTGCGACGAGAGTGAGGCAGAAGGCCATGAACAATAGAGGCTCTGTTTCAGTGTCATTCTCTGTCTCTGACTGGCTGGCTGCCTTCCTGCCTGCCTGCCTGCCTGCCTGGCTGGCTGGCTGGCTGCCTGCCTGGCTGGCTGACTGGCTGCCTGGCTGGCTGACTGGCTCTGTATCATAGTGTCAAGGCTAGAGCATGACAGCCACTGTAGCGTTCAAACCGGTCGTCCTGTCTACCAATCAGGTTCGTCGCGTTAAAGGGCTTTATAGTCAACATGGGGGAGACTCTGCGGCCTTAGGACTGTGTGTGTGTGTGTGTGTGTGTGTGTGTGTGAGAGAGAGTGAGTGTGTGTGTGTGTGGTTCTGTGTGCAGAAGGGCCACAGCCTAGCTGTCTAGGGGCCGGCACAGAGAGCCCAGGTCCGTCCTGATAATGCTGAACATTTGTTTCCCTTTTCCCTGCCTCGCTCGCTGTCTTCTGCCGGGGAATCTGTGATTCACAAACCAGCCGGAGGTTTCTGTGTGTGTGGGTGTGTGCGTGTGGGTGTGTGTCATGGTAAACGAGTGCCATTCTCCAGCCAGGGTGAAGGAGGGTAAGAGAAGGTGGGGGAGCAGGGGGAGATGATCTAGGGGAGACATTGGTGCACTGTCACTGCAACTTAACCTTAAAAAATTGCCTAGTGGGACAGCAAGCAGCAGAAGGAGGGAGAGAGAGAGAGAGAGAGAGAGAGAGAGAGAGAGAGAGAGAGAAGGAAGGAGAGGAAGGGATGGAGAGAGGGAAGTGGGGAGAGAGGGTAGTAGGAAGAGAGAAGGAGAGAGCGAAGGAGGGAGAAGGCACAGACGGAAAGAGAAAGAGAGCGAAGGATGTATGGAGAGAGGGAAGGAAGGAGGGAGGGAGAGTTAGGGATGGATGGAGGAAGAGAGGGTGACAAGGACGGAGGGGTGGGGGCCAGTCTGGACAGAGGCGCAGTACAGGCTGACTGATCCTGGAGGGAGGAGAAGAGGGACAGTCTAAATAGGCTGAGGCATGGAGGCTGCTATACCAAACCATAGCAGAGAGAAGAGTTATTACTGAAGATAGAGCAGAGGAGAGATTGAGAAAGAGGGAGACGGAGGGACAGGGAGGACGGGAGGGAGAGGGGGAGGATGGGAGGGAGAGGGGGAGGACGGGAGGGAGAGGGGAAGAAAGCAACAGAGGCCGTTTGGATTGGTAGAAACTCAGATGTTGATGTAGGTGAAAGAGACAACTGGGGAATTGGACGCAAGGGAGGAATGAGAGAGACACAGAAGAAGAGAAGCAAAGACATTCCAATTACAGGGAGGGAGGGATGACTAAGAGAAGAGGAGAGAGAGAGAGAGGGAGGGAGAGAGAGAGAGAGAGAGAGAGGGAGGGAGGAGGGAATGATGACTAAGAAAAGAGAGAGAGAGAGAGAGAGGGAGGGAGGGAGGGAGAAACAAAGGGAGGAATGAACAGAACGAGAGGGATATGCTAAGAGACAGCAGCTTACTAAGCAGATGGATCAATTAAGGAGACTGAATTACTGAGAAGAGGAAGTTAAGAAGATGGGAGAGGAAATCAGCAGAGTGAGAGGGAGAGGGAGAGGGAGAGAGAGGGAGAGAGAGATAGAGGACGGAAGGGAGGGAGAGGGAGAGAGGGAGAGAGAGAGAGAGAGAGAGGAGGGAGAAAGGGAGAGAGGGAAAGAGGAAGAGAGAGAGGAATAGATAGTGTATGTAGGACTATCTAGCAGTCTGGCCAGACCAGTAATAACACCCAATCCTCTGCCCTGATGACTAAACATTTAGCAGATAAGTCGTCCAACCGGCTGCTGCAAAATCCCACCTCTTAGCTTCGTACCGCTGTATACCTCCACAGGAATATCAACTGTGTGGCAATAACAGGTGCAGTTATCCCTACATGTAGCGCCAATACCTGGTCATATGACCCCTGAGTCTTCAGACTGCCATGTCAGTTACTGACACGTAACCATGGCGAGGTAGCGCTTCTTGCATAGAGGAATTCGAAGGTCTGGAAATGAAATTGCCTTGTCAATCCGTCATTTATTTTCTGAGTTGATTATTTCTTTTGAACGTGTGTCGTCTAGCTCTTCGATCATTGAGCAAAATGTCATTTGTCGGCCAAAGGATGTCACGTATATTTGACATGCAGTTGATTGATGAATAAGTAGCCTGACTCGGGCAGCAAACTACAGACGTCTGACCAATCGCGTTGCTGATCTCGTTAACACACGGAGACATCATAACCCTGGAATGGTCCAATAAGATCCTTTTATCCTGGAGAAACGTCAAGTTTTATCATGTATTGTGTGGATACAGTCTCCAAGTA
Organism: Plecoglossus altivelis; assembly: GCA_036571765.1. Lineage (NCBI taxonomy): Eukaryota > Metazoa > Chordata > Actinopteri > Osmeriformes > Plecoglossidae > Plecoglossus > Plecoglossus altivelis. The sequence continues at coordinate 16,258,928 of BROE01000014.1, forward strand.
GCCTACGAGAGCCACAAGTGGAATTACCTTTGGAAATCCAAGGCTAAGGTGACTTGATGTTACATCAAGATGTACAGCTTTGGAGATAAAAAGAAAGTTCTTCTGTCGAGCAATGACTGACTTTTCTATTGTACTGCTATGACTTCTTCAGGGCGTTTGAAGCAGAACAGGGTGAACCCTGATCCAGGGGGGACGCTATTGGCATGAGATATGAAGGGTGTTTCCTGCCACGCCAAACAGCCAAACAGCCAAACAGCCTCACAGCCTCACAGCCTCACTATCCGCGTTGTGAAAGGGTCCCTGATAAGGGGGAATCTGACATGACCTTCTCAAAGTCAGATGTGACTGAGATGTGGCTGCGGAGGCAGACAGAGTGCATGTGTGCGGCACAGGTGTGTGTGCAGCAGAGGTGTGTGTGTGTGCGGCACAGGTGTGTGTGCAGCAGAGGTGTGTGTGTGTGCAGCAGAGGTGTGTGTGCAGCAGAGGTGTGTGTGTGTGCAGCAGAGGTGTGTATGCAGCAGAGGTGTGTGTGCGGCACAAGTGTGTGTGCAGCAGAGGTGTGCATGTGTGCGGCACAGGTGTGTGTGCAGCAGAGGTGTGTGTGCGCGTGTGGCACAGGTGTGTGTGTGTGTGCGGCAGAGGTGTGTGCGTGTGCGCGTGTGTGTGTGTGTGCAGCAGAGGTGTGAGTGTGTGTATGTGTGTGCAGCAGAATTGTGTGTGTGTGTGTGTGTGTGTGTGTGTGTGTGCGTGTGTGTGCAGCAGAGGTGTGTGTGTGCGTGTGCGTGTGTGTGCAGCAGAGGTGTGCGCTGGTAATGACACCAGAGGAGCCAGCGTGACGTCATTGGGATAATAATAACACGTCGGGAAACGATGGGAAGGTGTGAAAGAAATCTGAAGAGGTGAAGACTCTGGGTTGCCCTTTTAAATACAGTGAGGGAGAGGGGGAGGGAGAGAGAGAGGGGGAGGGAGAGAGAGAGAGAGAGAGAGAGAGAGAGAGAGAAAGAGAGGGAGGTGTTCCATGCTGCTGTCACCCCAATGAAGCCAGACCGAAATGTTTTCAATAACACATAAGGGCACCGCATCATCCCCTGATCAATACACGATCAATTACACAAACCACTGCCCTTCCACCTCCCACACTGCATTTAGACACTTTAAGGTGACTGCTAATGAACCCTGAGCGCATGCACGGACACGCTCAGGACTGTCCTAGCTCTCTATGCTCAGCTCCCTTATCTGCTCAATACAGCAAGCAGGGTATTCTAGAGATGGAGAGAGCCAGGGGGAGAAACAGAGAGAGAGAGAGAGAGAGAGAGAGAGAGGGGCAAGCAGGGTATTCTAGAGATGGAGAGAGCCAGGGGGAGAAACCGAGAGAGAGAGAGAGAGAGAGAGAGAGAGAGAGAAAGAGAGGGGGGCAAGCAGGGTATTCTAGAGATGGAGAGAGCGAGGGGGAGAAAGAGAGAGAGAGAAGCAAGCAGAGTATTCTAGAGATGAAGAAGAGAGTGAGGAGGAGAAACAGAGAGAGAGAGAGAGAAAGAGAGAGAGAGAGATCAAGTAAGGGACAGAGAAAACGAGAGACGGAGCGAGAGCGAGGGGAAACAATATGAAATGACCATGGCTAATTAGTCCATTTCCATTTATGATGAAGGGATATCTCATATTTCAACTTGGGAGTTATAAATGTTGAAGTGGGGGTGATAATGTGTGAGGCACGACAGCTAAATTAGAGATGAGCAGATCAGCCCAACCCTCTCATCATCTCTCCCTCCCTCCCCTCTCTCTCTCTCTCTCTCCCCGTTTCCCTTTGCCTCTCTCCCTCTCTCTCCGTCTCTCTCCCTCTCCCTCTCTCCCTCCCTCTCTCTCTCTCCCCCTCCCTCTCTCTCTCTCTCTCTCTCTCCCTCACAAAAAGTGCCCCTCTTTATCCCGCTGTCTAAAGCATGATGGGGTTAAGAAGAATGTTAAAAATTTGATGTCACTCTCCACCACTCCAGGTACCCACCTGTCCCACCCCTCCCCCCCAATCTCTCTTTTTCATCGCCACAACGATGATAGAGTCCTTGTTTGGGACTGCGTGAACCTGACCTGTCGTAGAAACTAGACTCTTTGGGTCAAATTCAGGACGATGAATATTTTTAACGTTCAGCCTTATGTTTGTGGTTCGTTCTATGCCCTTTTGGAAAGATTTCCCCAGTTTCACTTCCTGATCAGTCTGAACTAGACCATGAAAACCTAACCCCGCCTTCCACAGATTTACCCTCCCCTCCCCTCTCTCCCCCGCCCATCCCCTTCCCCTCCCCCTCCCTCTTCCTCCCCCGCCCTCTCCTTCCCTCACCCTCCCTCCCGCTGACAGCTTGTGGTGGCCGTTCGGGTTAATAGTCAGATTTGCTGAAGCCAGTGTGAAGTTATGTGGGAGTGTGTGTGACTAAGAGCCTGTTAAAGCTGACTGGATGACTATAGTGTTTTCCACAGATAAGACGCCATTTCAGCAACAACAGTGGCTGATGGAAAAAACTGGTGCTCACGATCAACATCTTGATACAGTCTGCATTGTTACGGTTCTGCCCTTTTTTGTTGTGCGGCGAAGAGTGCGTTCCATGGGACGGCATAGAAGATGACCCTCCAGACAACCCTGTATCCTCTGTACGTATGCTATGGTACCCAAACATAATAACCTCCCCTGCACTGTCGCCCATGCCCTCCCCTTCCCCTCCCCCAAAGTAATCGCCCTACTAAGCCGCCTTAAAATTTATCCTTTAAAATGGCGTTTGGCGTTCTTAAAGAGATACAAGGGGGATTTTTCTCCGCTGTTCTTCTTTTGATTCGATGGGACCGACTCCAACAATCTGGCAACCCTGGGAGCACAGTGCAAGCTAGCCCAGTGGGAGATGGTGGGGAGGGGGGGCTGTGATGGCAGGGTAGGGGGGCTCCCAGCATGACCTCACCACAGGCCGGGCAATTCCTCCCAGCATGCTTTTGTGAAAAAGCGAGGAGGTTGTGTTGGGTAGAGTGCAATAGTGGGGGATGGTTATTTGTTTGGTAGGGACAAGAGGGATTTGTATCAAGGGCTCTTACTGGGGTAAGGAGGAGGGAGGGTATGAAGATAGCTGGATATTTAGAATAGAGATAGCGAAGTAGGAACACGGAGCATATAGTTAGAGATCCCTGGCTCAGAGGAGCTCCTCTATCATTACCTACTGTACAGTACCACGTCTGGAAATAATACTCTAGAACAGCGCGTCACTTGAAAGAACGGAACGAGTGCTGAAAGAGGGTGATTTTAGATGTCTGCGGGAGATAGATGAGAGGGTGGCTGGGATGACACACACAACCACTTCCTGAAGGAAGCACCAGGATAACCACACACACAGTGATAGGTCGACCGGTCCCTGCTATTGGAATGTCATCTGACTTCCAGCGTGGCCTCTGTGTGTGTGTGTGTGTGTGTGTGTGTGTGTGTGTGTGTGTGTGTGTGTGTGTGTGTGGAGAAGGCGGGCCCTCTGTCCGTCTGTATGTATGTCAATTGGAGAACGATTATCTTTCAGCCCTCGAGGTCCAACACGAGCACTTTAAACAGAGAGAGACGCCACGACAGGCGCTTATTGGCGTTCTCCTTTCCACCGTCCATCCATCCTGTAGGAAGGGTTCCTAAACGACAGTTCCTCGCTAGGCTCTCACGTCCAAGACGTAGAGAGAACCTACCCAGTGTCCTTACATGTTCTCCCCATACTGTTCTCCCCATCCTGTTCTCCCCATCCTGTTCTCCCCATCCTGTTCTCCCCATCATGTTCTCCCCATCCTGTTCTCCCCATCATGTTCTCCCCATCCTGTTCTCCACAGGCATCATGATGCACCATCCATTTTTCAGACAAGAGGAAGCGTGCAGAGACAAGCTGGTGTCAAGGCCACATGTGTTGGGTAGGATCCACACACGCGCGCGCGCACACACACGCACACACACACACACACACACACGCACACACACACACACACACTACATTAGCATCCCTTTGCAGACCATTAGACTGCAAATTACAACACACTTTTGTAGGTATAAACTGATGCTAGCCAGTGAATGGGAATATGAGTTCCAGATCTCATCTCTAATCCGATCCCTGCACGTGTGTGTGTGTGTGTGTGTGTGTGTGTGTCTGTCTGTGTGTCACTACCAGGAATACATCTAGTCACAGTGAAAGAAAGGGTTACAACACACATGTACGCACGCACGCACGCGCACACACACAGAAACCTGACCTTCTCACAATCCCTTTGGCATTTACAACTTGGATATAAATGCAGAGGAGAGTGGAGGACAGCTCATTAACATAATGATAAGACCTAAGCTGACCGCCAGAGACGATGAAATCCTCCTTTTGCACAAACCAACGACCGATTGTAACAAGACTAATGAAAGACAAGGGGTCGTTTAACAGCTTCAAAAATGAGCAAATTTCATCCAACAAAAATGAAAATTTGGCTCTTGACATTAAATAACGATTCTTTCGCCGCATCAAGTATTCACACCAAGAGTCATAATGTTTTTCTCTCTCTCTCCTTCTCTCTCTCTCTCCCTCCCTCTCTCTGTCTGTCTGTCTGTCTGTCTCTCCATCTCTCTCTCTCTCTCTCTCTCCCTCTCTCCCTCAGTCCTTTTCTGTCTCTCTCTCTCCTTCTCTCTCTCTCCCCCGACACTCCCTCCCTTCCTCCCCACACACACTTCCTTATACTCTTTCTCAGACACTCATAAACAGCATGGCCTTGAGCAAGGGGTGTCTGTGTGTGTGTGTGTGTGTGTGTGTGGGTGTGTGTGTGTGTATGTGTGTGAGTGTGTGGGGAGGGGGGGGATTGAATAAACCAATGACAAACGTCGCTCAAACAAAAGCGGCGAGCAGGAGCATGAAAGATAGCTGAAAATAAAAGGCAAGAGAACAAGGCCTCTGTATGTTCTGGGCGGGCAGGGTGGGGGAGGAGGGGGGATAGGGCAGGGGAGGGGGTGGGGGTAGGAGAGGGGGTGGGGCTCTCAAGTGGTGGCTGTGGAAGGTGGAGGAGTGTTGCCTGTCTGAATCAGTTTGCTTAAAGTCGTCTTTTTTTTAATAGTGGCAGCCCGCCACAGTATCACTAGAACACCCCTTAGTCACACGCACACACACACAGATACACACACACACAGATACACACACACAGATACACACACACACAGATACACACACACACAACTTGGGCTTGGGAGAGAAGCCACCTGTTTCCACGGCGTTGAGTAAGGATCCCCCGCCAACATCAGCCTGAGTCTCTCGCTGTGTGTTTCAATAGGAGAGCAAGCCTCCGTAATCATAATACTCATTACATCACCTCCACCCCACCCTCACCGTTTCTCCCCTCCACCCTCCATAGCCACCCCTCCACCCTCCATCCCTCCACACCCTCCCCTCACCCCCCCCCATCCCCTCCCTCCCTCCCCTGCCTCCTTTTGACCCCAGTCTACCCACACGCATCCCAGCCACCCCCCTGCAGCCACCCCCCTGCATGCAGGCCGTCTACTCAGCCGGAAAGAAAACTCGGCGCCCCCCCCCCTATCCCCCCCCCCCCCACCCCCCCCGCACCACCCTCCTACACTCTTTCAATAAAAACATCTCCATGGCAACAGGTTCAAGCCTTTCTGACCCACATAGGCCCCCCTACCTTCCTTCACCATGAGAAGGAGGGGGGGCGGGTATTACGGGGTGAAATTAAGGCGCAATTTTCTGAAGGAAACTGAAGGCCATCTTGATTAGGAATTTAGCAAATTGGCTATGGAATATGAACTGTAAAGCTGGCTGTTATTAAAGCTAAACTGAGGAATGAACAGTTCAAGTGCTCCAAATTGAATTTCTTTCTGAGAGTTGGTCGATGCGGCTTCTGAGAAAAGCTTCTTTTCTTTCTTAAACGGACCGTCTTTGTTGATCTAGGAGGTGTGTTGTTGAAGAGTTCACCTAACTACAGCCAAACCGGGTCACAGACGTACTTTAAAATGAACTGGAAAAAACCAAAGCGTTGTTGTGAGTTAAAGCGATTAAACAAGCGCTTCCATAAATATGCAAAAGCTTTCGTTTTTTCGTTGTTTTTTTGTGTGTTGTTTTTGGGTCCTTGTTTTCTCTCGACTAAGTGCACTTGATGTTGTATAAAATGGGTTTGGGCATAAGAGGTCCAGTCCATGAATAAGTCAGGAGAATGAACGCATTTTTGCTGCCGCTATGATGAACAGCATTGCCACAATCAAGTACCCGTGCTAGGCGCTGTGGCGCACGAAAGTTAGGCATGCATAGCTGCCCCAATTATCCATAAGACTAACAAAAACCAAATAAAACGCCTAGTGTTGTACGGATATTCTCAGTCCTGTGCAGTCCAGATACACTGGATCCGGTTTCATCCACCTGAACACTCCATAGACGTTGGGCGAAACCTTTCGAGCCCATTTAACGTGACCGGTGATGGAAAACACCTAATTTTTTCTCTCTCTATGCGACGTTCTCGACCCCAAACAACAAGTATTGACATGCAGGTCCAAGTCCGCACCAATTATGATACACCATAAATCTCACTTTTTTTTCTTTCTTTTTTTTTTACAATACTACGGTGGCTTTTAACCGTCACGATTATGACGCTTGAGTTGCTCGCGTCTTCACTCTGTTGCTCGTGGGGGTAATTTAGGCTACATTAAAGAATACTCAAGTCCTCATTTCTGTCTCTTGGACTGGAACTAATAGAGGTTGATGTCTAAGATCGGGGGAAGAAAAGGCGCATGGATACGTAAGGAATTGAGGGACAAGCGTGCACGCTGCGAACGAGCGGAGGGCACGCGATTGTTTGGTTTGTATTTAACGAGTGACATCAGTGTACATGAACGCTGGCCTGCACCTGCTACGCTGAGCCACACCTTAGTGGCACGGCGTAGCCCTTCTATACCGAAACTCTGATTTCGACTTAGATAACAGAATGTGTAGTGGCGAAAACGTATCCAATGTCTTATTCACTTATTCATACTCTATGTATAAACATCGCTGTGCAATCAACAGAAAATCGTTCAGTATAATAAATACATTCAAAAGTCGTATGGGGTAAGTGGAAAAACCTTGTTGATCACCTGGTAATATGGACCCTTCCGACAGGTGAAGACAAGATGCAAATAAAGAGAATGAATGCTGCATATGTGGTTGTTTATGAATGATCTTTTCTTACCGTTAATAGTTATTAACGTGACCACGCTGAGCAGTTTGATGATTGTATAGAAGTCATATTTCAGAGCGTCCTCTCTCGCCATGGTGATTATGGTCCTTGATAAAAAGCCACCACACAGGTTCGCCAAAATTTGAAACTAAACTAAAAAACGATTGTTGAAAAATCAATAAACTACTAGTGTCAAGAGAAGTGTCCTCTCCGGTCGCAACTTGACAGAGGACGAATCAAGTTCTCTTTGAAAAATGCTGTCTGGTAAAAACGCGTAGGAATATTTATGTAAAAGAAGGAAAATCCGTAAGAATTTTAGCGAGTGGAGAGACAAGACAGGTGAATATTTCTTTGGAAAGGTGCTCTCGACGTTTGACGGTAACCTACGCGCGCTTCATAAACTACTTCCAACGTATCTGTGCTGAGCGCTTCTCTTTGGCAGTTCGACCGAAACTGAACGGTCGTGATGTCATCATGAAGCGTCACAAGTCATCCGCCCTCAACATCAAATACTTGGAATGTTTAGCAACCTTGTTTGGAGAAAAAAAATAATCGATTTGTATCTACAGTCTCGTTCGCGTGAATTCATCAGTCACCCACGGATGAAACTATATTTAACTTTGACGTGTGGACCAAACACCTAGTTAGGTCTCCATTCATCAATAGGCAATCACGACTTGCCTAACAGCGGTGTGTAAATAGTCGGAGCTTTGCGTTCACATCCGGTCACATTGAGGTACAGTATATCAATATAAAATTCGTGGACCCTCATAACTTCCCTTTCCCACAATACTTGAATGTTGCGAGGACATCATATTGTTGATGCGTGCGCCCTCTGTAGGTTTCACCATGGAAACCCCCCTTGAATACGAAGCAGAAGCGACCAATAGGCTGCCTCAATTAAAAAGACCTACGCCACCATCACGTTCACTCCATAAGATAGATGGGACTTCAATGGCTCCGTTATCTTAACTTTTTGTCTTGTTAAAAACCTTAAGTTCAATAGTGTGTTCTTTCAATTACTTGATTTCGTACAGCAATGCTTCGTAATAATTATCCCGGAAAAACACAGAAAATGTTTCAAAGGCATTCGAGCAGATCTTTATATCCGTATCCCCATGTCAAGCTGGGATTTTGAAGGCCGAGTTTTGTACATCATTCTCCTTTCATTATCCATATCACTCACCTCGTATCTAACCCTTTCTCCTTCCTATAACATGCTAGACCATACACTTCTCTTTTTAAAACAGACCTCCTCAGACAGTTTGTTCATCTTCAGAAATTCCACTTACCCCCCCCCCCCCCCCCCCCCCCCCCCCCCCCCCCNATCCCCCCACCACCCCCCAGCGCTGGAGTCCCTCCCCTCCTTCACTCATCTTCACTGTTCCAAATTCCCTTTGCTCTTATTCTTCATGGCCTTGTCCCTTCAACTTCCCCCCTCCCTCCCTCCTTCCGTCCGCTAACGTCTCCTCGCATCGCTCGCTCTTTCTTCGACCACAGATGTACAGTATCTCCTGCGTTCTCTCTCTTTTCCTGTCGTGACCTTTCTACCTCCTTCATCCTTCTTCTTCCCATCCTCCGTTGCCGTTCCTCCCCCCCCCGCCCCCCCGCCCCCCG
>BROE01000014.1:16275199-16282699 GCA_036571765.1 Plecoglossus altivelis
TGCTGAGGTTGTGTGTGTGATTGTGTGTGGTGTGTGGGGGGGGGGGCGTTGAGGGGAAAGGTGTTGTGTGTGTGTGGGGGGGGGGGCGTTGTGTGAGGAGAAAGGTGTTGTGTGTGTGGGGGTTTGTGCGAGTGAGAAAGGTGTGTGTGTGTGTGTGTGTGTGGAGGGGGGGGGTTTGTGCGAGGAGAAAGGTGTTGTGTGTGTAGGCGTGTGTGTTTGATGTGCATGTTTGTGTGTTTGCGTAGGGCTGTGGGACTTGATTACATCCAGATGGATCCTCGTTTGGGCTTGATGAGACACCTAACATCCGTCACCGTCATCTAAGACATTAGCTGCACCTTTCTTAATGGGAATATATATGGTATTGTTGGACCCCCTCATCGCGTTTTGCTCGATTGTTTATGTTATTTGATTCCACCCCCCTAACCCCGCCCCCCACGCGCCCCCTCCCGCCCCCCCCCGGCCCCGGCCCCCCGCCCCTTTCTCCCTACCCTCTATCTCTCCTTGCCCACTTTCAAATCCCTCTATTCCTTTCGACTTTATTTTCCTCCTTCGTGAACTCCTGGCGCGAATTCACTCTCTCCTCTTCCTGTTGGCCTCCATTTCTGCTTTCTTCCACGCCCCCTTCTCCTGAGAAACACTTCCCTCCCCCCCCCCCGACCCCCACCCCCCAGTCCGCCGGCAGTCATTCACACCCCCTCCCCCCATTGTCTTTTCAGTATCGTTCCTCTCGTCCTTCCAGTTCTAGCTACCTCCACGTCCTCCTCCCTGGTGTTGCTCTGCCAGTATTCGGCGCTGGTCCAGGTGAAGAAGGCAGGCTGGACCCTCCAGGACTCCCACCGCCGGTTGGTGTCCAGCTCCTCCTACCCTGGCAGTATCTCTACCAAGGTGTCCCTGCCGGTCAACAAGAGCTCCGCAGGCAACTACACCTGCACCCTGCAGCTGAAGAATGGGCAGACGTTCAACGCCTCCTACACCGTCACACTGCCCCCTAAAGGTGGGAGGACTCTTTTGGAAACGGCGTGCTACACTTTTCGCTCTTGCTCTCCCACCTCTTTCTCCCTCCCTCCTCCCTCAGGTTTTTCAGACTGCATGTTGTTGTCGTGGATACCAGGTCACAGCTCTGTGGTCGTGATGTAACGTCCAGTCACGCTGTCTGTCTGGCTGCGTTGGGTGACGATGACTTCAGCCTTTGTTCGGCGAGAGGATATGATGGTGTCTGGTTTCTGAGGTCGTAGTTTGTCTGTTACGTCTGCAAGGTTCAGGAGACAAATTCATGAGCCAACACTTCATTTTACGGAACATCTACAGATCCCTCGTTAAATTACAATTTCAAACTTCTCTTCCACCATTTCTGTCTCTCTCTCTATCTCTTTTTTCTTTCTCGTTCAGTATCTTCCTTTGTCTCTCTCCTCCCCTCTCTCTCTCCTCCCCTCTCTCTCTCCTCACCTCTCCCCGGAACACCTACACCGACGGTGGCTGAACATCATTAGCGCGGGCGGGGTACTGTAGCTACCGGGTGTAAATTATTCAGGCTTATTGTGAGCCTGCAGCTGAGGAGAGAGCACAAGCACACGCCTGACAGCTGAATGGATCCGTGTGCAGTGATGAGCTCGCTCGCAGCCCCGCCATACATCACGGCGCCCGCTGAGCGGCCCTTACCACACCCGCCGATGCCAACGTTAGAGTAACGGCCACCTTGACGGGAGCGAAGCGGCATGGGCGAGGCGTCTGTTGGGTCTCATCGGAGACGGTTGATTGGCCGCTCCTTCAGACGCCTCATTTAGTCGGCATTGAGCGCAGCTGCGTCTGAGAGCGGGCGCTGCGTTCCCTGCCGCAGCTTGCTAACCCTAAAGAGGGTGGCGTGGGTTGAAACTGCAGCAGCACAGGTGATGGGAAGAAATGGAGAGGTCTGACTTGCCTGGCCTGCGAGGAAACCGTTTTAATCTCACCTCACCTCACCCCCCCCCCTCTCTTCAGTCTTTTGCGCTACTGTCTGGGCTGCTGCGGGGAATCGTGTTGAGTAGCCTTTGATTTTTACTGAGCTCTCCAGCGTGTTCTCTTTTTTTCATATCTCTATGCACTCAGACATCCTCCTCCACAATCACACAGATACAAATCACCCTCGCCGAAGATGAGAGGGGCGGAGGAGGGGGAGGAAGAGGAGGAGGGAGGCCAGCAACATGATGATGGAGGGAAGGAAGGAGGAAAGGAGGGAGTAGGAAACAGGGAAGAGAGAGGGAGGGAGGGAGGGAGGGAGGGAGGGAGGGGGGAAAGCACACAAAAGGAATGGTATTTATTTATCCCAATGCTGCGTAGCATTACCATAATTTGTTTGTTCAACCTGGCATGGAGAACAGTATCAGGGTCAGACTAAGAGGTGACCTCTTACCACAGCACTCTATCAGCACCTCTCAACACCCTCCCATTGGTCAATACCAGCCATCAAGGCACATAGTGATGGATTCTTTGGGAACGTGCTCCAGGTGCTGACAGAATGAGCGAGGTGAAGATGGAAGGCCGACAGCCAGAACAAACAAACAAGTTGAACGGCGCTGCCATGATGTGGGCGCTAACTTTCTCCCGCTCTTCTCTCCTGCTCGCGCAGAAAAAGACACTCTGGCTTTAAGATGGGCGGGAAAAAAAGAACAAGAACACACACACGCAAAAAGAATAATTGATTCACAAAGTAAAATGATTTTTTCCCCCTCCCCCTGAAAGGCATATTTACTACAAGAACAGCTTTACTTTTGCAGTGTGCTTTTCTCACTTGGGCTGGATGACAAGGTAACAGCAGTGTTTTTGAAGCAGGTACCGCGGTCTCCGTGGTAACTAACACCTCCCACACATCTCCAATGTTACCCTGTGGCTGTTTGCATAAATGATGTCACCCCGCCGCATAACACTGCACACACACATGGCGGTACAACTCTATACTGTGTGTGCCGTCTGCGCGATTTGACTAAAAGCATATGAGCTAAGCACGTATGTAACACAAGCTGCACGAGGTGGGGGTCACATATGAACAACTTTCTATAACCTAATTTGAGTCGACTCAACCCAGACGGTCATTACTGAATTCCGGACGATAGATCGGCTTGGCTTGGAGGATCAACAAGACGGAATCTATACGCATAAACGTAACTTCGGCGATCACGTTATGGTTCAGACACACGTCTGGTGCACTGGCAGAATTTATTTTTTGAGAAGCGGGATCAATTCTTCTCAGACAAGATGATTTATTGAAAAATAATTGGCTTCTCTCACTCACGGTCCGCCATGCAAGACAGCGGTTGTCTGTTGGCTCGGTAAAACTTGATGATCGAATCCAATTCAGTTTCATCTGACCGACACCATGAGGAATACAAGCCTTGTATTCGCACTGTCTGCGCAACATGAGACATGTGTAACCCTCTGGAGGGTCTTATGTAAGAGATCAATGAGAGCGAGGCCTTCCTCCAGGTCTGACTAAAGAACAGGGCTGCCCTCTGGTGGAGGACTCCGGCACTACACTGCACTAACGCTCCCAACCATTAATTGTTATTTCACGTGTTGAATAAACACGTAAGTAAACGCTTTACACTGTCTTTCTCTCACACTTGCTCTTTTAGACAGCAACAGCGTGTCCAGCCCCTCCCTCCTTCCCTCCCTCTCCGCTTTATTACTCCTGGTGCCCCTGGTTGCCGCGGTTGCCGTTGTGTTGCTATGGAGACAGAGTCAAATCGCTCGCCGCCGCGGTAAGTCTTCCGGGCGCTCTCGTTTTTGATATCCCTTTGTGTTCTTTCCATCTTCGGACCTGTCAAGCAGCGTGAAGGATCTGGGCCACGACATACTCAGAGGTCGATGCAGTGAATCTGGCCCCTCACTGTGTGTGTATGTGTGCGTGCGTGTGTGTGTGTGCCGCTCTCTCCAGGTATTGAGCAGTCTCTCTCTCACTACTCGGGAGAAGTGGAGAACATCTATGAGAACCCTGAGGACCTGAGACAGGTGATGGATTGATGTGTTTTTGAACGTCTCAATATTCTCCGATGCATCTCTGCTCTGCCCCTGCTCCTCCTCTCACCCTCTCCTCGTATCTTCCCACCCACATATCTCTCCCCCCTCTCTCTCTTCCTCTCCCTCTGTCTCTCTTCCTCTCTCTCCCTTTCTCTCCCTCTGTCTCTCTCTTCCTCTCTCTCTCTTCCTCTCCCTCTGTCTCTCTTCCTCTCTCTCCCTTTCTCTCCCTCTGTCTCTCTCCCTCTCTCTCTCTCTCCCTCTCTCTCTTCCTCTCTCCCTCTATCTCTCTTCCCCTTTCTCCGTCTCCCTCCCTTTCTCCAACGCCCTCTCTCCCCCTTCCTCTGTCTCTCTCCCTCCCTCTCTATCCCTTTATCTTGCTCCCTCCCTCTCTCTGTCCCCCTTTCTCTGTCTCTCTCTCCCTCCCTCCCTCTATCTCTCCCCCTTCCTCTCTCTCGCTCCCTCTCTCTCTCTCCTCCTCCCTCTCTGTCCGTCTCTCACTCTGTTTATTAAGTTTGTTCTCCTCCTCCTCTCCTTGCAGACTTCTCCCCAGGGTTCAGTCTACATGGTGAGTTATTGTCCCATCGCAGACACAGGGGCGTTCCATCGGGTGTTTGCCTGTGTGTGTGTGTGTGTGTGTGTGTGTGTGTGTGTGAGTGTGTGTGTGTGAGTGTGTGTGTGTGTTAGTAATATGCTTAAATTCAGCGGTTTGTCTCGTCTGATCTGAGGTCGTAGTCAAAGTGTGTGGGTGGCGTCGCCCTCTTGTGGGGACGGCTCGCGAACCCTCCAGACCTGGCGTTTCGAGGCCAAGGGCGCGGTGGGAGAGCCACGTCCCGACCCGGGATGAGCGGAGCCCGTTCCGACCCCACCCCGCTCGCTTTCCGAAACCCGCAGCGTTAAGCGCGCGGGGCGCAGCAACCGCTGGTGTCCTACAGGCGTAGGCCGCAGCCCGCCCTGCGTGGGAACGGCCCACACCCGCCAACCGGACCGCCTCCGCGTGAACGGTGTTACTCTACGTACTCAACCCCCCCCGTGAGATAGGCCGAGCGAGGAGGAGAGGGCGATGAAGGCAGGATGAAGATGGTGATGTGCGTGTGCATGCGCTGTGCGAGTGACCCCAACACCAGAGCAAGGTTTCCTCTCCCTCCCTTTCTCTCTTTCTCCTCCCCCCTCCCTCCTCGTCCCCCCTCTTTCCATTCCTCTTTCCCTCCCCCTCCCGCCCTCCACCCTCCCTTCCTTCCTCCCTCCCTCCGCCTCCCTCCCGCGCCACCTGTCCCCTCTGGCCAACATCATCCTTATCACTCAACCCTCCCTCAGACGAACCCGCCACTTGTCAACTGTCAGCCTTACATTAGTGATATTAACAAATCAATTGCATCACACCCAGGACAGATATAAATCCTGGATGACCACCGCAGACCTTTTCCCTCCTCTTCCCCCGCCTCTCCTCCCCCCCTAGTCCTACGGGTCCCCCCTCCTTTCTCACACCTTTCCCTTCTCTCTGACATTCTCCCCCTCCGTTCCTCCCCTGTTCTCCCCCTCCTCTTCTCCTCCTCTTCTCCTCCCCCTCCCAGGACCTGAAGCTTGTGGAGGAGATTGAAGTCTATAAGGAATTGAATCGGTAAGAAAACACCCCTAGGTTATTGTGTGTGTTTGTCTCAGTGTGTGTGTGTGTCTCAGTGTGTGTGAGTGTGTGTGTGTGTGAGTGCATGAGAGTGTGTGAGTGCATGAGTGTGAGAGAGTGTATGAGTGCATGTATGTGTCAGAGAGGATGTGTGAGTGTATGTGTGTGAGTGCATGTGTGTGAGAGAGTGTGCGAGTGCATGGGTGTGTTTGTGTGAGTGTGTGTTTCCATTTGTGCTGTTCTGTCACCGTTTCCCATGCCCTTCACAGACCACAGTCACATCCACCCATCACACATCACTGTGTTAGCGAGCCACCCAGTCGCTGTCAAGCACAGCTCTGACATACACTTACACACACATACACAGCCCTGACAGTGCTGTGTTAGTGTTCATATTTGACGTGTTAGAGTGCTGTGGTAGTGTTCATACCTGACAGGGCTGTGTTAGAGTGCTGTGTTTGTACTTATACCTGACAGGGCTGTGTTAGAGTGCTGTGTTAGAGTGCTGTGTTAGTGCTCATACCTGACAGTGCTGTGTTAGAGTGCTGTGTTAGAGTGCTGTGTTTGTGCTGATACCTAACAGTGCTGTGTTAGAGTGCTGTGTTAGAGTGCTGTGTTAGAGTGCTGTGTTAGAGTGCTGTGTTAGAGTGCAGTGCTGGGTATCAGAACAACAGGAAAGAGAAAAGAGACTAAAGGTTTATCTGTGTCTCTCGTTCCAGACATGATCAGTGAATGTACGGACCGCTGCACATGGCCCCCAAAAAAACTACCCAACTGTCAAATTCTCAGATTCAAAAGAACAGATCTCCTTCTCTCTTATTCATTCTGTAGCCTTGAGCTTGTACTGACTTGGTTAGTAGTATTTTACATCTGCTGTATTTCATCATCTGCCTGTGCCAATAACTACATATCAAGTATTCTGAAACACATTCTGTAATGTTTTGTCATGTATGTATTTCTATACAATAAATGGGCTAAAAAGACGTCTGTTATTAATTAGAATACAGTAATCAAATTGTGAAATGACTAAATTCCGCATTACACAACCGCATTTATGTTGTAATGTACTGGTCGTGTGGGCTTCCGTAGTTATCCCTTGGTGGAAGAATGGCCGGCTGGATGTGGCTTCGATGTCTTTTTGGGCCTCATTTGCAGCGAATTCATCGTTCACCGGAACAGTCCCGACCCGAGGGAAGAGCGGGGAGGAGGGTATGGCCGTGTCGATGTTTACATTGAGTTGTGACTGTTAGATAGTGCTGGAGAAACAGATAGGAATGATTTTGCAGCGCGATGTTATCGCTGGCACGCAGGGCCAGGAAGTGGCAATGCGTGTTATTGAAACTGTCAGAGTCACAGTCATACGCAGAGAAACGATCCGCTGAATGAGAGAATTTTAATGACTGCATTTGACACTGGCCTTATTATTATTTCAGACAGCCGAAATCCATATGTTTACCCACCATCAGTCTAACAGTTTGGTAGCATTTATATGCTAACCAGCCAAGTTAGCTGTTCACAGTAGGTCTGGTTATATTTAGCTAGCTCATGCTAGCCTAGCTAAGAGTGAAGCAAGTTAACGAAACGACGCTAAGTTGCAACTAAATACTTAAATCTAGCAAATGTCATATCTGTGTCTGTGCTGTAAAAGGAACGTACGTAGCTTGCTAAAGTAACATACCCAGAATATATATGGAAAAAATAAAAAATCAGTCCGGTCAATATTTCCAGGGATGGAACTACAATCCCAAGAGTCTGGAGAAACACACCGACAGCATCATCGGTTGGGTCAGTATGAGAGCGGACGGCGTGTTCACATATGACCAGCTAGCAACACATGCTAATTGTACCCTTAAATCCCAACCGCTCTACTTGTCTCCTCCAGG
>BROE01000014.1:16287699-16292184 GCA_036571765.1 Plecoglossus altivelis
TACGTGGCAATGTGGATCTCTGTATCGCAATGTAAAAGCGGGTGTTATGAACCTCTTGAACGATCGTGCCTGATGGATTTGTTTCCTGTTGTTCTGGTCAGGACCGCTGGTGACGCACACGGTCAGACAGTACATGAACTTGAACAACGCGGAGCAGGTGTGCAAGTGAGTGCCGTTTGATCCTGCTCGACGACGCAGCGCTACGGCGCGTCGTCGCCGCGGAAACGCTGTCCCGCCCTGGTTTCCGCGTGTCGTCACGTGCTCTGTGTTCTGTCTCAGGTACCAGGGACCGGTGCTCCTGATCCGGAGAACCAGAGACGAGATCATCACCACCACGTGAGTCACAGGGGAACTGGCCTTCCGGTGACCGGCCTTCCGGTAACTGGCCTTCCGGTAACCGGCCTCTGCTCTCCATGCCACGCTGCTTCCTCTGACCAGACTGTTGTGTTTCAGGGGTCCTGAGGACATCATGTCTAACCGAGGCAACGACCTCCTGCTCAGACTGCTCCAGTTCAGGTGTGTACAGTCTTGCTCAGGTGTGTACAGTCTTGTTCAGGTGTGTACAGTCTTGTTCAGGTGGGTACAGTCTTGCTCAGACCGCCGGGCGTAACGAGGGGCACAGGGATGTTTCTTTGTGACATCACTTCCTCCTCACCCTCCAGGTACCCCAAAGTGATGACAGATGATGGGATCAGGGCTGTCAGGCAGTGGCTGGGCGCCTCCAACCACTTAGAAGAAGGTGAGAAGTGTGTGTGTGTGTGTGTGTGTGTATGTGTGTGTGTGTGTGCGTGTGTTCATTTCGGATGACCTCTTTCTGTGTGTGTTCCTGAGGTGTGTTTGTGTGTTCCTGATGTCGGTCTGTGTGTGTGTTCCTGAGGTGTGTTTATGTGTGTGTTCCTGAAGATCCTGAGGACTGTGTTTGTGTGTTCCTGAGGTCTGTGTTTGTGTGTTCCTGAGGTCTGTGTTTGTGTATTCCTGAGGTGTGCGTGTCTAACAGTGTTATTGTCCGGTCCGCAGCTTCTGTGTACAGCAGCTACGAGGTGGATGATGACTGGTGTGTGTCGGTGCTGCAGTCGTATCAGGCAGATAAAGACGTGTTCTTCCCCTGGAGTGTTGGTAAGAACAGGCAGCACGCCACTCTGTCGTACCACCCTGTCTTACTGCCATACAGCTGGCCAATAACACGCCACTACCCTGCCCTAAACTGTGTGTGTCCGTGTGTGTGTGTGTGTGTGTCCGTGTGTGTGTACGTGTGTCTTGCCGTGTGTGTGTCCGTGTGTGTGTCCGTGTGTGTGTCCGTGTGTGTCCGTGTGTGTCCGTGTGTCCGTGTGTGTGTGTGTGTGTGTATGTCCATGTCCGTGTGTGTGTCCGTGTCCATGTGTGTGTGTCCGTGTGTGTGTGTCCGTGTGTGTGTGTCCGTGTGTGTGTGTGTGTGTGTGTGTGTGTGTGTGTGTGTGTGTCCTCAGGTGAGGATATGACATTGGAGGGAAGAAGGCAGCTGGCTCTTTTCCTGGTGAGAATAAGAATCTATATACCTCATAGGACTTCCAGGAAATCCCATTTCTTTGGCACACATCCTCTATCATGACACAGAGCTTCATGTAGAGCTTCATACGCTTCATATAGAGCTTCATATAGAGCTTCATATAGAGCTTCATATAGAGCTTCATACAGAGCTTCATACACTTCATATAGAGCTTCATACAGAGCTTCATATAGAGCTTCATACAGAGCTTCATATAGAGCTTCATACAGAGCTTCATACAGAGCTTCACACAGAGCTTCACACAGAACTTCATACAGAGCTTCATATAGAGCTTCATATAGAGCTTCATACAGAGCTTCATACAGAGCTTCATATAGAGCTTCACACAGAGCTTCACACAGAGCTTCATACAGAGCTTCATATAGAGCTTCATACGGAGCTTCATACGGAGCTTCATACGGAGCTTCATACAGAGCTTCATACACTTCACATAGAGCTTCATATAGAGCTTCATATAGAGCTTCATACAGAGCTTCATACGCTTCATATAGAGCTTCATACAGAGCTTCATATAGAGCTTCATACAGAGCTTCATACAGAGCTTAATACAGAGCTTCATACAGAGCTTCATATAGAGCTTCATACAGAGCTTCATACAGAGCTTCATATAGAGCTTCATACAGAGCTTCATACAGAGCTTCGTACAGAGCTTCATATGCCAGTATATCTGCTCCTCTCCTTCTTTCTCTAAAATAAGATTCATCCCATCGTCTCTTTTTGATTCGTTCCTCTCAAATCTTCACCATCTGTCCCCTCGCGCCCTAAAAGCACTCTTGTTTAGCCTTCATTACCGCGGCGACGCAACGCGCAGCTGTTGCCACGGCAACCCGGGTTTACCTGCGCTCTCAGGTTGACTGGTTTAATGTGTTTCGCCGGCCCTGGCTTACTGAAGTCATTTAACCAACCAATGAGAGTTGATCCATCTATTTCTGCTAATGCTCCTCCTTGCTACCTAACTAGTGGCCATGGTGTTTCCATTTGCTTTCCATCAAAAAACACAGTGATGACCTTTCATTTTGGACAGACCCCCGTCAGCACAAAACTAACTATATGAAATCAAAGTCTGAGGCCAGGAAATGTTAAATCGACTGTCTCTCTCTTCCCTCCCTACCTCCCTCCCTCTCTCTCTCCCTCCCTCTCTCTCTTCCTTCTCTCCCTCCCTCCCTCCCTCTCTCCACCACCAGGCACGGAAGTACATGCGAAACTTTGAGACCACTCACTGCACTCCCCTCCCCTTCTCAGAGTTCCACACCCCGTGGAGGCTGTAGGAGGGGGGGGAGGGGGAGGGGAGGGGAGGGGAGAGGAGGACGGCCATTTTCTTTTACGTATCGTTTGTGGGATGGAGAGAACCAGCCTGCGGATGTGAAGTTCAGAGGGTCGAATGTCTTGGAGGTCATCGTGACGTGTGGCGGTGCTAGGCTGATGTTGCTGCGGTCTCCATGGTAATTTGACCTTCCTGGTCTGTCCCAAGTCCCCACCTGCTAACCAGGTCTCTGTCCCCACTACCTCTGCAGTGCCTCCCAGCCTCCTACAGGTGACCACTAATCTATTACTGCTCAGGTTGGACCG
The DNA here is from genome assembly GCA_036571765.1 of Plecoglossus altivelis. Classification (NCBI taxonomy): domain Eukaryota; kingdom Metazoa; phylum Chordata; class Actinopteri; order Osmeriformes; family Plecoglossidae; genus Plecoglossus; species Plecoglossus altivelis. The sequence continues at coordinate 16,290,815 of BROE01000014.1, forward strand.
GTACCAGCTTCTCTGCGTCTGGGTCGCGACACAACAACCTGTGTGTCTGTAAGATCTGATCAGGTCAATAGATTAATGGGGGAAACATTGTATCTTTGTTTCGGGACAGGGTCTCTCTCGCTCTCCGTCTCTCTCTCGCTCTATGTCTCTCTCTCTTGCTCTCTCTCTTGTGTGTCTGGTTGTATTTTTTTTCTTTTTATGTGAAAATTTGTCACATGGGAAAAAAAAACTGCTTGAGATTCCAGCAACGTCCATTTATGGAGTCCAGCTGGGCTGCCCGGCCCTGTGGCCCCGGGGCCCTCCGGCCCTGTAGCCCTGCTCCAGGCTCCACTGCCTAGTCCCACTGCCCCGCCCTCCGGCCCTGCTCCTGGAGAACACTTGGCTCTTACTGTTCCAGCCTTCATACAGCACCCCTTGGTCAAATCATGTGCTGGTTGACAAGCTGAATGTAGTTTGGCATAGCTGGGGTTTGAGTGATGCTCTCCAGGAGCTAGGCTAGTCACATCTAAGTCCAGATGCTTGAACAACATCTCCCCCCACACTTCCATTGTCACTGTTTATGAACAAAGCTGTATACAGAAATGATGCTCTACATGTGATTAAATATGCTGAATAAATGTGGTTGGAAAAGGGATTTAACACACGGCTTTTTCCTGCTTCGATTCCAACATCTCAAACGAGAACAACACTGGTATTGAAATCTTATTCATCCAAGGTCAGACAAACACACAAGGTCTAATATAAGGTCTTTATTTTGAAAACTTCCCTCGACATTTTCTCACGGTGAAAAGTGACCTAAACAAAACAAGTCATGATATTCGCTAAAGCAAAAACGATTGAAGCAGGGGAAGGTAGAAGTAGTTACATCATTTTCTTGAAGTTGTCGGTGGCCTCGGTCACCTTCTGCAGCTCTGTCATGGTCGTACGGACCTGCAGAGGAGACAGGAGGAGGCAGGAGGAGACAGGAGGAGACAGGAGGAGCGGAGATGTTCAGGAGAAGTCAGGCACTCAACAGTCTCCAAACTGATGTTGTCCAAAGTTCAAGATCAGCAGAAACAGGTCATATCTGTGTACTGTTCCTCCAGCAGCAGTTAGGATGCTACTGTCCAAGTGACACACGCTATTTTAGTCTGCCTATGCTTCAGTTTGCCCCAGTCAGTATGACTCCAACCACCTGTTCCTCACCCTCCCCTCCTCACCCCTTCTACCCCTCAACCTACCCTCCTCTCCTATTGCTCCCCGCCCTGCCTTGCGCCTCCTTCCCGTCCCTCTCCCCACCCAACCCACTCCTCCTCCTACTTCCCCACCCCTCCTGTCCCCTCCCTTCTCCCCACCCCTCCTGTCCCCTCCCCTCTCCCCACCCCTCCTCT
>BROE01000014.1:16299629-16349711 GCA_036571765.1 Plecoglossus altivelis
GAGAGGGTGAGGAGGGGAGACAGTGCTAAAGGGGGAGGGGAGGTGGGGAGCTGCCTTCATGCTCAGGCTGTTTGCGCTGCTGTGTGTGTGTGTGTGTGTGTGTGTGTGTGTGTGTGTGTGTATATATGTCTATGTGTTTGTGTATGCGTGTGTGTATATGTGTGTGAGAGAGAGAGATCAAGAGAAACTGACATCAAACATGATCACATTCCAACCCCCAAACAGAAGCCAGTACCTGTCCCGAAGCTCATGTCCACAAAGTCATCAAACACGATGGGCATGTGGCGTTGGCAGAAGGGGTGGAGCACGCTCTTCCCTCGGAGGTGCTGGTAGCGGGGGTCAGCAGGGTGGACAGCCACCGCAGAGTCTCCCAGCATGGTCTCTATACGGGTGGTGGCCACAACCACCTCCTCGTCTGGGGACCAGAGAGTGGAGGACACAGCTTAAATGAACATCTCTGGAAGAAAAACTGGCCCCCACTCCCCTCTTCCTTCCTTCCCTCCCTCCCTTCTCCTCCCCTTTCCCCCCACCTTCTGCTCCCCTCCCTCCTCCCCCCTGGTCTCACACCACTGACCCGCCCCTCCTCTCTCCCCTCCTCACCTGACCCCTCGATCTTGTAGGAGAAGGATACCAGGACTCCAAACTCCACCTTGTCCTTGTATCCAGGCACAGGAAGCAGAGTCCTGCCTGTCAGCTCCTTCTTGTCCACCTGCAGCATAGCAGCACGGACACATCAGTACACAGCCTCGCTAGAGCGTCAGTACACAGCCTCGCTAGAGCGTCAGTACACAGCCTCGCTAGAGCATCAGTACACAGCCTCGCTAGAGCATCAGTACACAGCCTCGCTAGAGCGTCAGTCCACAGTCTCGGTAGAGCATCAGTCCACAGCCAGGCTACAGCTGCAGTCCAGTCTCGCTAGAGCGACAGTCCACAGCCTCGCTAGAGCGTCAGTACACAGCCAGGCTACAGCTGCAGTCCAGTCTCGCTAGAGCGTCAGTCCACAGCCTCACTAGAGCATCAGTGCACAGCCAGGCTACAGCATCAGTACACAGCCTCGCTAGAGCATCAAAAACCAGCCTCGCTAGAGCATCAGTACACAGCCTCGCTAGAGCATCAGTACACAGCCTCGCTAGAGCATCAAAAACCAGCCTCACAAGAGCGTCAGTCCACAGCCTTGCTAGAGCATCAGTACACAGCCTCGCTAGAGCGTCAGTCCACAGCCTCGCTAGAGCGTCAGTCCACAGCCTCGCTAGAGCGTCAGTCCACAGCCTCGCTAGAGCATCAGTCCACAGCCTCGCTAGAGCGTCAGTCCACAGCCTCACTAGAGCATCAGTACACAGCCAGGCTACAGCTGCAGTCCACAGTCTCGCTAGAGCGACAGTCCACAGCCTTGCTAGAGCGACAGTCCACAGCCTCGCTAGAGCGACAGTCCACAGCCAGGCTACAGCTGCAGTCCAGGTCAAAGCAGGGCAGCTGAGCTGCACTGGCAGGCGTCAGCACGACCAGCAGACTGACCTCGATGTCGGAGATGGCAGAGTTGAGGGTGCAGGACCAGTTGACCAGCCTCTTGCTCCGGTAGATGACCCCGTCCTCGTGCAGACGGATGAAGGCCTCTTGGACAGCGTAGGACAGTTTCTACACACACACACACACACACACACACACACACACACGTGACTGAGTGAGTAGCGGTACAGTCAGACCAGGCTGAGGGTGGTCACATCAGGGTCAGACAGTTACAGGCAGAGAGACAGTGGTAGAGGCAGAGGCAGAGAGAGAGAGAGAGGTAGAGGCATAGAGAGACCGAGAGGCAGAGTCAGAGAGAGAGAGAGGCAGAGAGAGACAGAGATGCAGAGTCAGAGAGAGAGACAGAGATGCAGAGTCAGAGAGAGAGATAGAGATGCATAGTCAGACAGAGACAGAGAGAGACAGAGATGCATAGTCAGACAGAGACAGAGAGAGATAGAGATGCATAGTCAGACAGAGACAGAGAGAGATGCAGAGTCAGACAGAGACAGAGAGAGATGCATAGTCAGACAGAGACAGAGAGAGATAGAGATGCATAGTCAGACAGAGACATAGAGAGACAGAGATGCATAGTCAGACAGAGACAGAGAGAGACAGAGAGGCAGAGTCAGAGAGAGACAGAGATGCAGAGTCAGACATAGAGAGACAGAGATGCAGAGTCAGACAGAGACAGGAGGAGAGACAAAGATGCATAGTCAGACAGAGACAGAGAGAGACAGAGATGCATAGTCAGACAGAGGCAGAGAGAGACAGAGATGCAGAGTCAGAGAGAGAGAGACATAGAGAGACAGGAGGAGAGACTGCAGTGACTCACAGGGTCCATGGTGAAGCAGGCTCGGTCCCAGTCCAGAGAGGAACCCAGCTTCTTGAGCTGGTGGTAGATACGGTCTCCCTTCCTGCAGCACAGAGACACAGAGAGAGACACAGAGACACAGAGAGAGACACAGAGAGACACAGAGAGACACAGAGGGACACAGAAACACAGAGAGACACAGAGAGACACAGAGAGACACGCACAGAGAGACACAGAGAGAGACACAGAGAGAGAGACACGCACAGAGAGACACAGAGAGAGACACAGAGAGAGAGACACAGAGACACAGACAGAGACACAAAGAGAGACACACAGAAAGAGGGAGAGACACAGGGAGAGACACAGGGACACAGACAGACACACAGAAAGGCACAGAGAGACAGAGAGAGACACACACAGACAGAGAGACAGTTAAGAGAAAACAATTCCTAAAATAGTACGCAGCAGGCAAAACAGAAACCAAAAGTAAACCATTGATTTAGTCAACTCTAATGACGTTGAAAAACGACATTTCACCCTCCAACCTCTCCCTCCCACCCTCCAACCTCTCCCTCCCACCCTCGAACCTCTCCCTCCCTCCCTCCCTCCCTCCCTTCCCTCCCTTCCCTCCCCCCCTCTCCCTCCCTCCCTCCCTACTCACTCGTTCTTCCACTTCCACACCTCCTGGATGAAGCTCTCCCTGCCCAGGTCATGTCGGCTCAGGCCCCTCTCCCTCATCAGCTTCTTCTCCACCACCACCTGGGTGGCGATGCCCGCGTGGTCGCAGCCCGGGTTCCACAGCGTGGTTTCACCTCGCATGCGGTGCCTGAGGAGGGGGAGAGGGGAGGGGGAGGGGAGACACATGGGGTTGGTAACAGAAGGTTGGGTTGGCGATCGAGCGCAGAACAAGCGAGGGAGTTCGCGTCTGTGCGCTCCCTCCAACCCTCCTTTAAAAGACGTGCAAGCAGCAGGAAATGACATCGCACTGAGAGGGAGTTAGAGGCAGGAAATGACATCGCACTGAGAGGGAGTTAGAGGCAGGAAATGCTGGTTACCATCTGGTGAGGCTGTCCTGGATGGCGTTGGTCAGGGCGTGGCCCAGGTGAAGAGATCCGGTCACGTTGGGCGGAGGGATACACATCATAAAGAGGCCGCGAGGGTTGGGCTCCGAGATGTTCTTCCGCTGGAAAAAGCAGGGCAGGAGGAAGGCATTAGACAGTGGTTTGGCCCGTGCCACCCCTCCTGGGTTGCGAGTGTGGTATGTTCCTTACCCCGTACTCTGGCTTGAAGAAGCCCTGCTTCTCCCACCAGGGATACCAAGCTGCCTCCACATACTGGGGGCTGTAGGAGTCAGGCAGTGGGGTCAGCACATCTGAAACAGAGAGAACAGGAAGTCACACATAGGTCACGTGTGTGTGTGTGTGCATGTGTGTGTGTGTGTGCGTGCGCAGGCAAGCTAGCTGGGAGACAATACCCAGCCCTTACATTGAACGTGCTTAAGACTAGCCGCTGAACTGTCTTTCTCTACAGTGAAGTTTCGATAGTTTTCCCACGTTCTGACGTGACCGCTGGGTTGGATGAGGTCGTCACACGCTGGCGTGAGGGTCCAGATTTGATGGAGGGTCACACTCACCTTTCATCTCCCCGAACGGGGTCGGGATGTCGTATGAGATCACCCCCATCTCCTTCTTCTCTGGTTTGGCTTTCTTCTGCAGGGGAAGCGAGACAAGAGGAGGACTTTAGGTTTTTATGTGTTGAAGAGCTAACGCAGCGTGATGCTAAAGCTTGAACATCAGAAGGACTCGTGGAAGCGAGTCGTGGAAGCGAGTCGTGGAAGCGAGTCGTGGAAGCGAGTCGTGGAAGCGAGTCGTGGAAGCGAGTCGTGGAAGCACCTCCTTTCCCTCCGGCTTCTCCTTCTTCTTCTGCTCCTCCATGTCTTTCTTCTGCTGAAACTTCTCCATCTTCTCTCGTTTCTTCGCCTCCTTCTTCAGCTGGGCCTCGGTCTTTGGGGGACCTGAGAGACGACACGACGTTTAGAAAATTGCCGTCTCACACACACACACACACACACACACGCACACGCACACGCACACACAGCTCAACGTGTTGCAAATGCAACTGAGAAGTATGTAACCACTTGTGTTTGTAAGATTGTGTTTGGGTGTGTTCTTTAGACGCTCACCATTGGCAGCTGGAGGAGCAGCATCAGCTGTGTTAGCGTTAGCAGCGTTAGCTGCATTAGCAACGTTAGCTGCGTTAGCAGCGTTAGCTGCTGGGCTTTGGCCGGTCGTGGGAGTTACCGGAACCATTTTCTCACACAGAGTCAATTTTCCCAGAACCTTGAGAAATTCTGGCTGGTTGACACAGGTAGTAAACCACCTGGTGAGGTTGACCAGAGATGATCTATCTTTTGGCTCCAAAGCCTACAGGCAGAAGGAGATTCAAAGAATTCAGATGGCAGCTAATGATAGCAGCTAATCCTTAGCTAACACAGACGGGTAAATGACAACACGACAAATGGACTCCGATAAAGGAAAGGATACGTACGTATTTGAAGGGGAGGAGGACGGCGGTAACCACGGATATATCAGCTAGAGTGATGGCTTCTCCCACAAGGAAAGTTCTGGGTTCTAGAGAGCGGTCCAACACCTTGAGAACACGGAGGAGTTCTGCTCGAGAACTCTGTTGGAGCTGAGAGTTAGAATGATATCAAAAACAAGACTTGCGTTCAAACCTAACAAACATGTTTGGTCAGCGGAGTGTGTGTGAGTGTGTGTGTGTGTGCGTGCGTGTGTGCATGTGTGAGTGAGAGTGAGAGTGAAAGTGAAAGGGAGATTCAGAAATTGAAAGAGAAAGAAAAAGAGTGTGATTCGGAGATAGTGAGACAGGCAGACAGACAGACAGACAGACAGACAGACGGACGGACGGAAGGACGGATAGACAGACGGATAGACAGACAGACAAACAGACAGATAGAGACAGTCAGACAGAGACAGAGACAGACACACACGCAGACAGACAGAGACAGTGAGACAGTCAGACAGACAGACAGAGACACACACGGATACAGACAGACAGACAGACAGACAGACAGACAGACAGACAGAGAGACACACACGCAGACAGACAGAGACACACAGAGAGACAGTGAAACAGACAGAGACGCACATGGACAGACAGACAGACAGACAGACAGAGACAGTGAGACAGAGACACACAGACAGACAGACAGACAGACAGACACACACACGCAGACAGACACACAGACACACACACAGACAGACAGACAGACAGACAGACAGACTCACCTTCTTGTCCACGCCCTTCACCCCCAGCAGAGGGAAGACCACAGCACAGGACACAGGAACGAGCTCATTATCAGCAAAGCTCATCCACTGCCACACCTGACTCTGCTGCTTTGCATCTGCCCCTGTCCTCTTCCCCTGAGAGGCCAGGTACCAGCCCACAGCAGCGGACCCGCTCAACACCAACTCGTCCTCGCCATGACCCAGAACAAGGGTGGGCCGAGGGCGGGCTGGAAGGCCGGCTTGCGGATCCTCTGTGACTGTCCGAGGACGGGAGGGGCTGAACTCGGCGGCGATGAGAGCCTGAAGGCTTCTGAGGTCGTCGTGATGGGGGGACACGTAGAGAGAGGCCATCCCTGGTGATATGAAGTTATGGGGTAGAGAGAGTACGGGGGTGTGTCAATAGCCAGTTAGCTTACCATGCCGCTGTCAGGAAGCGTTATAGCTATCTTTAACGTTATTCTCAGAAAGCATAACCCAATTCTACTGGCTAGGTAGTTGAGTTACATTTTGAGCAAGAGGCTAGGCCATATGGCATTACAAACGGTAGCAAAAGCTGACTTTTCCGTACATGATAATCTACCATTGACACCTGCCAAGTAACTGCTACTGTAACAAGTAATGCTAACCGGTAAGCTAATTGTCAATATTTATATGTCAGCTGGCTAGCTAAATAACATATGCCATGCAGCAAAATTAGTTTTATTTCAGCATAATTCGTTTGACTGTTGTCACTTGAAATACAGAGTTGCGTATTCATACAAATGTCCGTCGACCATACCTTTAGAATGAGAATGAAAGAGACGTCAGCTTAAGTTAGCATTGGGACTGCCACTACACACGAGTCTTGCCGTAGAGCTTTGAATGGTGTCGTCAAATCGCCGTCTGATGCAACGTGCGCATGTTCCTGGTCATCGCTTCATTTCCGCCCCATCAAGGGTTCCTCAAACAATGCCTTTTTTAATAACGTAAACCTGTCTGGTCTTATGCATTTCTAGTCTAACACCTCATGTGACAAAATTAGCACTCTTAATTTGCAGTAAACCAATCCCCTGTATAGAAATAATAATAATGCAAATTTCTCCAATCTAGTCATACAAAAAATCAACATAAACGACCAAAATTTTTGTAGAAGCACACAGCATTTATTTAACCATTTCTATACATACAGACAAAAATTTGCTCCAGGTGGAAATTCTTGAGAAAATCCATAGTAAACCCATGATCTTATATACACCATTGATCCAATCGACAGCGCATCCTATTCTCAATGTAGGAGTCATGTACCCAATACTAGCTGCCTACAGCCTTAAGCCAACACTTAAGCACATTTCATTTAAAATATGTGACTTGTTGATGTCATTTTAACATACAGTGAGCTGCTGAGTTGAACATACTGTTTGTTGTTGTCTTGCAAAGGAACAGTCTACTTCAGGATGGGTAACATTGAAATAAAACGATAGTGTCTGTCTGTTATTTTGAGAGGAGAATATGTGGAATAGGAAGTGGCAAGATTAATACGTCACTTCAATAGCTTCTGTTCGGCACATGCTTTTGTAACAGGTAAATGTTTCCGTGTTGGCTAAAGGTGTACCATATGTTTGTCTGTTTGCTCTACCCAGATCACCCTGAGTCCTGGCCGAAAGCCTCTGTTACTGTACCTGCAACTCTCTCCACCCCCCCCACCACCAAACCCAGCATCGTCGTCACAACGTTCCCCACTCCGTTGCTACACCTCCACATCAACTTCCCCAGACCCCCGCCCACTGCCGTGGCCTGCCCCCCAACCTCAGACACGACAGCCCCCACGTACCCCTCGCTCTGCTCCCACAACCTGCCCCCCAACAAGCTGGTCACCCACCAGGCGCTGTCCACCACCCCTCCCAGTATCCCCACCCCATCCCCAGCCAGGGTTCCCATCCCCGTCACCCCAGTATGACAGCTGCTCAGCAGAACCTCCAGCAGGGGAGCGGTGCAAGAGTACAGCCCAGAGAAGGACATCTCTCCCAGGCCCAGCAGCACGTCCTTGGCCGAGCCCAGGCTGGAGGTCAGGTCGGAGGCCACCAGGTGGAAGAAGGAGAAGGTTTCTCCAGGAAGGGCGGTGAGGACTCCCAGATCTTCCTGCAGCACGTACGTCACCTGAAATGGGGGAGGTTTAGACGCGGATCAGACAAAACCACGCTGTCGACCGGGTGACAGAAACGGCGACGCTTTGCTGAAACGACACGACAAGGCGGTCCGAACCGCCATGAAACTCTCACCTGTCCAGGAAGCTGTGCGATGGTGGAGATGACCGGTCGGAGAGGCGAGGAGAGGAGGTACACGGAGGAGGACAGGACGTACATCACAGCGCTGCCGGACTCCTCGTCCGAGTCTGAAGGCAGTGTCTCGTTGTCTTCTGAAGACGGCAGACTCTCAGAGGTGACGGGCACTTCATAGCTTCTCTCCTCGTTCGGCACCTTGTCATCTGACAACTCAACTTCTGTTCCCTCTGACTTCTGTTGTTCTACAGCTCTAGCCAGAACGTCCCTAACCAGAGTGGCTACCCCCACCTCAGCCTCCTCACCTGCCCCACCACACCCGTCTAAGAAGAGCTCTGTCACTCCAACAGTCTCTCCCAGCTCCTTCAGGTTCACCACCCTCTCTCCTCCTTCCTTGTCTCTGAGCAGCCCCACGTTAAACCCCGTGTCTGGCCCAGCACAGCACACCGCAGCCCAAACCACCCCGGAGTCGCAACTCTCCCCTGACTCCTCCCCCTTGGTCCCCGTCAGGACGAAGACGTCGCCCCCCGCGGAGGAACACTGAGGCAGGAAACTGTCTTGGATCACCTTTGTGACCAGCGAGTCCCAGGAGTGAAGGGGAGGCCCTGTGGATTCAGCCCCATGGCTGCTCAGTAGAGCTGAGATCAACCCTGGGGGCACGTCCCTCGGTGTGCCTTCATTTTCCACAGCCTCCTCACCGTGCTCCTGCTCTGTCTGGGAGAGATGTTGAGGTTGTTTCACGTTAGCCGCTACCGTGCAATGCTCTGCGTGTAGAAATCTGCTGAGACAATTCCTTCCACACTTCCAACACAACAGCGTCAGGCAAGAAGCCCAATTCATGCGATGGAAATTCCCATGTGAAAATGCATCCTTACCCCAGGCACAGCCTCTTCTCCCTCTCCCTCCACTCCCTCTCTCTCCTCGCCACCGCGGCGGATACAGAAGGCAGAGTAGACCGCCGTGTCACAGGTTGGGCTGTAGAGCTCGGCCAACTCCTGTCCCCCTGGCAACCTGTGACAGAAGGGGCTGAGCGCCCCCTCGGAGAGCCCCTGCGGGGGGGTCTGTCTGTAGAAGCAGCGGCGGCAGAGGGAGAAGCCTGGATCCTTCTCCGCAGAGTGTGTCAGGCTAGGCACCAGGCCTAGAGCCAATGCAGACACAGCCAGACACCAGCCCACTCCTGGAGCTGGACCCAGCATGACGTGCAGCTCTGCAAAGCCACAAGCCCAGAGGTTGATCAATTATGCAGAGGTTTTGGTCCCCCCCCTCCTCCTCTTATTGACGCAGATGGGAAAAAAAAAGACAGAGAGAGATAATGGTGGCTGTAGTTGGAGAGCTCTGTCGCTGTGTGAAGGAGCTTCTGTCGGTCTCTTAATCTCAAAGCCCTGTTCTTTCTTCCACCCTGTCTCCACCCATTACTGTCTGCTTTAGCTGTCCTGCGTGTCTGCGAGCAGGCACAATCTTGCTTACTGTCTCTTTTCTCCTTCCCTGACAACCTCTCCCTCTCCCTCTCTTTCTCTCCCACTCACTCTCCCTTTGGCAACTCCCCTCAACCTTCCCTCCCTCCCTCCCTCTTCGGTCCGTGGCTACACCTATACTCCTTTCCGATGTCAAACGCCCAAGCCAAACCCACGCCTAGTAAGTATGACCATTTACCTGTATGTCTGCATTCCCAAAGAAGCTCCTTTGTGCAAGGCTTAACCATCTGATTGACAAGCTCAACAGTCCATTCTCTTCGTTAACGCGCAATGCGAGAGAAAAAAAGCGCTGACTTGCCATTGATTTCGCTGCTGTAGTTGAATATGCTCTCCAGTACAAAGCCAGCTGCATCACAGTACTGTGCAGCATAGCTCTCATGGGAGTACGCACCTTCAGAATGCTGTGCAGGTCACTTGAATTGAACCAGACGGGCACTACGTCACCTTCCAAGGCGATTCCCTCGGAGTGGAAGCTTCTAAGTGAGCTTCTATGTGGCAGCGACTCCATCGGTCACGATAACGCCGCGTTCTCATCCACAGGATCATTAGTGACGTGCCCACTATCCCCACGACAAACTGCCTGTACCCTGTATGATGTTTCACCTTGCCTGGAAGAAGCCTGCAATCTCCTCTAATACCTGAAGAGGATCTTGTTAAAACATGCTGGTGCTGCTGATTGACTTTGTCTTCATTACACAGTACAAGACCACCTTTTATTGGTCAAGTATGAATATTTCAACGTCAGACATTTCGCAGCCTAGTAAAGGCTGGAGGGATGACAGTACAGGAAGTCATCTTGCTCTGTAGCAGTGAACTGACTGTTGCTTGAAACCTGCTCTGCAAGGGCACATCAGCTATTAAGACCAGATCGTGCCACCAGACTAGGAACTGTCATGAGAAAATTCCTCTTGACAGAGAAACAGTCCACTGTGATGGATCTCAAACACAGTGGAACTGTCAGTCCAGCCTGAGCTCTTTCACCTGTCAATCTTAACAAGCTGTTCCAGACTGTTCCATGTTGAGAAAGCGCTCTCTCCCTTACTAAATGCCATTAGCTCATACGGTTTACATCATGTAAACGTACTCCAGTCTATGGCCGCTGTACTGGTATTGTGGGTGGATCAGTTATAGGGTTGAGTGCGATGCTTAAGGGAGTGGCAGGGGAAGTTATGTGATTGTTCAGGGTTAGAAAAACACAACAACATTCCTTAGAAACAGTACCTGCTGTACTTCACAGTGCCGTTGCATGCTGCCCTAATGTAGAATAAGCACATTTGGACTCTTTTTAAACAGAAATTATTTAGTCAGCGGAAACGTCACCACTTTAATGATTTGAAGCAGAATAAGCCCGAAATATTCCAACTGGGAATAGTTGTGTTATTAGCTGTGTGGAAAAAAACACATTGAAAACATAATTGAACTCCAGTTTTTGTCCATTTTCCTCGGTGGTTCCTGGTAACAATAACAGCACACCAGTACTGTGGTTCTCTTCTGGTGAAGTGCAACACTGCAGTTCCACCTGTGTCCTCAGGGGGGAGCCAGACCTAAGGCTGAGCTCATGGTGAGGGTTGGGCAAGTAGAAAAACACAGTCTACCACTCCCTCCACACATACTCTTCTTTGTGTGCTTTCACAAGCACATACTCTGTCGCACTACAGCACACACACACGCGCACGCACACACTCACTCATCTCAGTCGCACTACAGCACACACACACGTGCACGCACACAGTCACTCATCTCAGTCGCACTACAGCAAACACACTCGGCAACACACATTCACTCGTTGGGAAGATCGATGACCAGCTCTGCCTCGTCCCCCTCTCCTCTCTCTTCGTCTCTGTCGCTGTCCACCTCGCTGTCCCCCTCCTCCTCAGCGGCATCCCCGCTCAGCATCTGCCGTGGGACCCAGCTAAACGCTGCGCTCGCTGGCGGCGGGCCAGCAGGGGCTGCTGGGTAATTGGCAGACAGTGGGGTGACCACCTGGGGGGGGGGGAATCACCCAGAAAGGAGAAGGGGTGAGGAAAGGAGGTAGAGTTAGGGGGGGAGGATTGAATGGGGGGGGGGAACAAAAGAAAATGTGTTTAGAGGGATGAAGCGTGCGATGAGAAAGAGAGAGAGATCAAGGAAGTGGGAAGTTGTCTAATGTGTCAGGTTAGTGATTCAAGCTGTGAAAAAACACTGTTAATGAACATTGTGAAGTGCTTGGGAACACCATGGCGACAGTGCAGAGCTCGTCTCCACTGACGGCTCATATGCGGACGGTCCCCAGACAGGATGTCCGTCGCCCCTCGGTCTGTCTCACCTTCCCAGACGTCTCTTTCTTGTATTTAGCCGTCTTTGTCTTTCTCTCTCTCTTCATTCTCTCGGCCGGAGGGGCCAAGTACTCAGGCGGAAAAGGCAACTGGCCCCCACGCCCCCGTCCCCGTCCCCCCCATGGGGGTCAAACACAACGCACGCGGAGATCAAACACAAACGGCGACGACCATGAAAACGTGATACACAACACAGGACACAAAAACAGAGGACGAAACGACACGTGAGTCAAATGTCCAACAAAAAAATCAAAGAAAACCCAGCGAATGGAAGCCAAACGATACTGATCATGTGGGAAATCAAAAGAGGCAGGTCGTCTTTGCCGATCGGGAATGACAACGGCGTGTCGCTGCTCGCGGGGGGCAAAACTCACGGCGTTGAGGTATGGCGTGGATCCGGCTGACTGCAGGGGGTTCCCCCCCGAGCGGGAGAGGAGGGAGAGCTGGGGGGACGAGGAGGACGGCAGAGGAGCACCAGGGTTCCTCCTCCTAAAATAAGGAGAAACGTTGCAGGAGACACCAAGCTTGTTAAAAGAATGAAGCCAATCAACATTGTAAGATCTAGCCAATCAACACTGTACCATCTAGCCGATCAACACTGTACCATCTAGCCGATCAACACTGTACCATCTAGCCGATCAACACTGTACCATCTAGACAAGAGGCCCCTCAAACCTCGCTTCTTCACGTTTGTGCTTTTTCAACCATATTTTATTTATTACCTATAATTGACTGATTGTCTTTTATGTATGTCCCCGTCCCTGATTTAAACCCTGCGAGAAGCATCTTTGAGCGTCTAGGAGAGTGCTATACCACGTCAAATTAGTATTAGTATTATTTATCATTGTCATACTAACTTTTTCCCTCCGTCTCTTTCTTTCTCTCTTGGGACCTCTCCTTCACTGTTCTCCGACGAAGCCGTGGCATCGGAATCTAGAACGCAACATCACGTGGGGGAAAAAACGTCATTCGATATCATGCTAACGCTACTTGTCATGAAATGAAGCCTCTTCCTGGATATTGGGTTTGATTCCAACGTATCCAAGGTCATGCGTACCTGAGGAGTCTTCATCGACCCTCTCATACTGCAGTAGTCTGTCTAGAAGAAAGCTGCCGATCAAGTCGATTGAAGAAGGTCAGACGGGTTCATATTGTATCACGAATGTAAACTTTCAATGCGTGTCCAACTACCTTGAAAAACATGAATGTTCTGAATCACCTTTTGTCCCTTGAAACTTTTAGCAGCTTTCTCTGCGCTCTCCTAAGCTCCTCTTGAAAACATTCTTGCTCCTGAAACAAAGACGACACACATTAGCAAACGGCTTTTTTTTATCTGAGAATGTTAAAGGCTGAACAGTGTAGCTTTCCTAGCGCAGACTACTCACATAAACCAGGAATTTCAACTTGCGTTTAAGGTTTTTGTATTTCCGTTTGTAGTCAACCTCCAAATCCGCTTGGCCATTCATTTCTAATAAATCAACAAGCATATAATCAAGAAACGCACACTCAGCCAACGTCCTCACGGGAACACTGTCTAAGTAGTTAATATGGCATTAATCAGATTCAAGTTACTTAGATTTTTCTAACTGAGCTAACCAGCCACATTAGCTGGTGCTACATTTGAAAATAGTATGCCTAATGTAGCCTATCAATCGAAAATATATAATAATTATTGGCGATTATGACTATATATAAACTCTTGTTCAAACATTTCACAAACGGTAGACAATATAATTCGTAGACGATGAGTTTATAAGCTATCAATTAACAAATACCGAGTGGCTAGCTAGTCGTACCTCTCATTTGGACCTGTCGTCGGTGCGACATGCTCTTTGTTTACTTCCCCGACGTCATGTTTAAGCGCCGAAAGGGGTGGGGCCACAGTGCTCATGCCGTGGATTCCCTAAACATTTGATTCTACCTTGGAAATGTGATATCCGTGATTCAGCAGTTGTCATGATAAGTGACCTGTAGAGACACAGTAGATGCTGTTATTACAGCTGTCAACACACATGTTCAGTGCAGTAACATTCGCATGCTTTGTGTTCGCTACGCAAACTGAAAACATTTGGTAAATTTTTCTCTTTAGCCCTCAGAATCCAGTTCACAATCCCGAAGATTTTACACCGTAGTGTGCTGAGTATGCAGCTCTCTCTCTCTGTGCTCAATACAGTCACAGCAGGACCTCACACAATGAATTATAGATGAAGACCATTCGCGGAGATGAGTAATGCTACCTTTGCACAACCAGCCTGCAAATATGCGCGCGTGTGTGTGTGCGCGCGGTAGAGAGCCGATACGTCTGTCATAGGAAGACAGACAACAGTGCGACGGACAGAAAGAGTATGGATTAGATGTTGTCACACGTGTGTGCAGCCCATGCAATGTACTTGACACAGAGTCGAGGAGAGAGAAAGAGAGAGATTCTGATTTGGTTGGTTATGTTTCAGCATCGCCTTTCTAAGCCCTCGGTTTAAATCTGCCTTTATAGTGTTTGTTTTCCACTCCACTCGTGAGACACTCTGATGTTACAGAACCAACATACCAAAATAAACCCTAGCATCCCTTCCAGGCTAACCACTCCCTGTGAAATACAATCCCTGTCTCCCTAGTAGACAGCTTCTCTCCCCTGACAAATTCCCTGCTTTGTTTGTGCGAGACAGAAATAGAATTTTCTCCTCTGTTCCATGAATCCCCATTGCCTGCCTGGCTGCCTAAAAACTTGACTGGTTGTTTGCCTGCCTGCCTGCCTGCCTGCCTGCCTGCCTGCCTGCCTGCCTGCCTGCCTGCCTGCCTGCCTGCCTGCCTGCTTGACTGGCTGCCTGACTGGCTGCCTGACTGGCTGTTTGTATGCCTGCCTAGCTGCACAATTGGCTGGCTGTTTGCATGCCTGCCTGCCTAGCTACCGGACTGGCTGGCTGTTTGCCTGCCTGCCTGCCTAGCTGCCTGATTGGCTGGCTGACTGCTAGCCCATCTTGGCAGCCTTGATCTCCTCACTCCCCCTATATTTGACTGGACTCTTCTCTTCAGCCAAGCATTGAGGAGGGTGACCTATACCTGTCAACACAAGAGTTTCTGGAGAGTTCCCTGGATGGATACATGACATTACTGTTTATTTGTGGTCTTGACCATGCCCACTCGGATTGTGCCCTTCGTTAATGTCTTAAACTAACCATCTTCCTCTTGAACGTCGGTCTCTCTCTCTCTCTCTCTCTCTCTTCTATCTCTCTCTCTCTCTCTCTCTTCGCCTTGATCGCTCTTGTTTCCCCCCTCTCTCTTTCTCGCTTCACCGTGATCGCTCTTGCTCCCCGTCTCTTGCTCTCTCTTACTTCGCCTCAATCACTCTTGCTCCCTCACCCCTCTATCTCTCTCTCTCTCTCTCTCTTCTCTCTTCACCTTGATCGCTCTTGCTCCACCTCTCTCTCTCTCTCTCTCGCTTGCCGTGATTCATGACAACCCTCTTTCCACGTCCTTCCATTTGATGTCCCTCCCTCTATCTCACCTTTCTTTTATTGCACCTCCTCCGTTCCCTCGTTCATTCCCCAAGTCGCTCTCTTTGACTCCCGTCTCGTTAGGAGAACCTGGAATGTACAAAAATCACATAAAAGACACCAACAACAACTGCAAAAAAAGCCTTCTTCCTGGCAATAAGGTAAGCTTGGCCGTTTTACAGCTTCCATGGATCACATATCTACATGCCTGCATTTTCCAAATAAGATAGAAACATGCTCGCGTGTTTGTATTATAAGCATGCTGTCACATTGAAATGTCTGCCCCCCCCCCCCCCCCCCAAAAGAAGAGTCTAAGAACTGTTCCAATTCCGTGTCCATCCATTGTAATTCTCAAGTGACTTGACATGTTAAATACTTACTGTGCTCAGGCTGTTATGAAGAGGGTCCCTTTTTTATGTGCTATGTCTTTTACAATCGCCTCTCTGCACTGTCTCTGCCTGTGTTGAAGGAGAAACTACTACAGGCTATAAAAAGAATCAAACATGAGGTGGACGAATGCAGAGAGGCCGAGAGAGAGACGTACGTCGAGTCGCTGGATGTGGAGGTACTCGAATTCAATCCAAATGTCTTTGTGTAGCTCCTTTATACTAGCAATGTCACAGAGGGCTTTGCAAACGCCCCGTGGGACCGAACCTCAGCCCATCTAAACCAGGGGTGTCGAACTCCGGTCCTCGAGGGCCGCTGTCCTGAAGGTTTTCGATGTTTCCCTGCTTCAGCGCACCTGATTTTAATGAATAGGTTGTTATCAAGCTCTGTAGAAGCCTGATAACGACCCATCGTTATCCCTGATCTAAAACCCTCAAGGACGAGAAGGAGAAAAACTCCCAGGAAAACTCATTCGAGGAGGACACATGGAAGAGAAGATGCCACGGGAGGAGCAGTTCTGAGAGGGATCCCCTCCTCCTGATTCTCACAGCAGCGTTTAACAATGACAGTCTACGCTCGTCGACTGTCGCTTGCTTTGTCTTGCTGCTGTGTATCGTCTGTGTGGCTCTCCTGATGGGATATCTGCTGACAAGCGTGTCTGTCGCGTAGCTGCAGTTCGGTCGCGTAACTATCTGATTCGAGACTTTTCGGCATACAGATGTATAGTTACACTGGCACTGATAATAATAATAATAATGATAATAATAGTAATAGTAATGATAATAATGTTCTGCGACTGATCTTGTGATTTCCTAAGATCTCTCTCTTTCTCTCAGAGCAGCTTTGACGATCTGGAACGGGAGCTCAGGGCGGAGTTCCGGAACCTTCACCAGTTCCTGGACGAGGAGGAGAGCAGGGATCTGGAGCGGATGAGTAAAGAGAGAGAGCGGCAGGTGAAGTTGCTGAGGGAGAGGGAGAAGAAGATCGCGGAGCAAGGGAGAGACCTGGAGAGAGCCATCGTGACGCTCAACAGCAAGCTGGCCGAGGAGGAAAGCCCCAAACTGCTGAGAGTGAGTCGGGTCGGTCTCAACGCCATGAGAGCAACGCATCACCAGTGGTCGATACTTTCCTTGCCCTTCCACCCCTCGACCCCGATGGCGTTGGTTGCTCCATGGCGCAACACGTACCGTAGCTAACGTAAGACGGCTGGGTTTACGTCTGTGGGTCGTATACGTGAAGCAGGAGGAACCTAACTGGGTGTTTGACGTAATGGACGTCTTGAAAAGACGGATATAACGAAGGTAGGGAGCCAGTAGAGGAGTTCCTGAGATCGGATTGCTCTCCGTAGAACGTTCTGGAAGCTGCGGAAAAGCAGCGTTCACGCTAACAAACTCCAGTGTAGGTGGCACAGAGTCATGGTGTCAGCTGTTCTGGCTCTGATTGGATCAATTACAAGCATCGATCGGGCTAAAGAGTGTGGCCTTCCGGTTTCCTCAAGTCGAAATCAATTTCACAAAGGTCGCTAACACAGCAGAACTCCAGGATGGAGACACCTCAGGCTGTTAAGATGCAGGGTTGAACACTGGGAGAGTTATATTACGTATTCTGAAGGATGGCTTATATAGACACATTATATTGGTTGGGAATAATGTGTTTTTTGTAGCGTAATTAAAGGTTACGATGAACTTGATATTGATGATAACTGTCCTATTGTCTGTTTTCAGGATATTCAAGATCTTTTGAAAAGGCAAGTTCAGCATTTGTCTTTTTTATTCGTCAGCGTCTTTTTGATTCAACCTCAGACCAGAATTCCTCTTTCATCATCCCCTGCAAAGCTTTCTGTTATCCTTCAGGTCATTCTGGGATTCTCACATCTGGTTCTCCCTCCTGCACCTCTCTCTCCACTCCCTCTCTTCCCCTCTTCTTCCTGCTCTCCCCTCTCCTCCTGCTCCCCCCTCTCCTCCTCCCCCCTCTCCTCCTGCTCCCCCCTCTCCTCCTCCCCCCTCTCCTCCTGCTCCCCCCTCTCCTCCTCCCCCCCTGCTCCCACCCTTCTCCTCCTCTCCCCCTCCTCCCACCCTCTCCTCTCCTCCTCCCCCCTGCTCCCACCCTCACCTCCTCACCCCTCCTCCTCCAAACCCTCCCCTCCTCCCCCTCCTCCTCCCACCCTCTCCTCCTCTCCCCTCTCGCCCCCTCCTCCCACCCTCTCCTCCTCTCCCCCTCCTCTCCTCCTCCCCCCTGCTCCCACCCTCACCTCCTCACCCCTCCTCCTCCAACCCTCACCTCCTCTCCCCTCCTCCTCCCACCCTCTCCTCCTCTCCCCTCCTTGCCCCTTAGGTCTCAGGTCAGCTTTATTCCTCCTGCTGAGATCGACACAGAGGTTCGTTCAGGTCAGTTCATCGGGCCGATCCAGTACAGGATATGGAAACATATGAAGACTTGCCTCTACCCAAGTGAGTCCACACACACACACACAGACATGCACACACAGACATGCACACACAGACATGCACACACAGACATGCACACACACAGACATGCACACACACAGACATGCACACACACAGACATGCACACACAGACATGCACACACACAGACATGCACACACACGTGAAGAGACAACATCAAAAACTAAAACATTCAAAAACACAAACCCGGCTCACATGACCTGAATCCCCTCCCCATCTCCCCGACATCTCCTCTCCAGACATCTCCACGATGACCTTTGACCCCGACACGGCCCACCCAAACCTCACCCTGTCCCCGTCCTTCACCACGGTGCGGTTCGACGAGGACAAGGACGTGAGTGGCTGCGAGGCTAACCCCCGCCGCTTCAACTACTACTACTGCGTGATGGGTCGCCAGGGCTTCACCACAGGACGCCACTACTGGGAGGTGGAAGTGGGCCCCAAAACAGCCTGGCGCTTGGGCGTGGCGAGGGAGGACGTCCACCGGGGCGAGATGGACTCCAGTGGGACAGCCAGCGGTCTGTGGACCCTGTCCCTGAAGGGCGGGGCCATCCTGGCCTGCACGGACCCAAAGCCCACCAGGGTTAGGGTCGCCACCCGACCCCGGCGTATCGGGGTGTTCTTAGACTGCGAGAAAGAGGAAGTGTCCTTCTATGACGCCGTCACTATGATGGCTCTTTACACGTTCTCCACGGGGGCTGTTCTCGTACCGCTCTTCCCCTTCTACAACCCGTGCGACACGGACGATGGGAAGAATCTAGGTCCTCTGAGGCTGTTCAGTCCTTCGCTATGAGACGACCACACCAGACCGGCGGGCTGTACTTGCATGGGGTGCATGTTGATGGAATAGAGAGATGTGATTTGTTTTTATACTGTCAGTCCTTGTTCGTCTGAGTCTGTTTAAAGGTCCGTTGAATACGTTTGTGGGATTTCTGATTGAGACACGCGATAGTACAAGTTGCATTGATTTCCTCATCCTGACAGATGTACGACACAGTCTTCTTGAGCGGTTCGTCTTCTGACCGTTTTCTCGTGCACGTTTTAAGGAGCGTTTTCATTTCGTTCGTCGCTTGCATGAATTTCACGAACCGTGAATAAAAAAACTGGAAAGGTTTTTCGTATTGCGCTCAGTGGAGTTTGTGTGCTTTTGTTCCAGAGCAGGGGTGTGAAACTCCGGTCCTCGAGGGCCGGTGTCCTGAAGGTGTTTCCCTGCTCCAGCACACCTGATTCTAAAGATGGGTCGTTATCAGAATCAGGTGTGCTGGAGCAGGGAAACACCGAAAACCTTCAGGACAGCGGCCCTCGAGGACCGGAGTTTCACACCTATGGTCTAGCCGGACTGTGCGGTGTATTATCACACCTAAAGCAGGCACTGAGAGACGAGATCACCACGTTGTGAAGTAAGACAATCAAAGCTTACTGGACACTACCAGAAGAAGCAACATGTTGCCACCAAATGTTGCCATTGAACCATTTAGATTTTACACTTGCAGATGCCAGGTGACATTAGCAATAGACAAAAAAAGAGGATCAGAAGTCCGGTTGGAGTTTGTTGGGTTCTCTCAGCTTGAAACCAGGTGTCACCTGTCACCTTAACTGCGATGTCACCTTTGGCCTGTCTATAAATACCACAGTCACGCCTGCCACACTGACACACGCAGGCAGCGGTATGGAAGCTATGGAGGGCAGGGGATGGGCTGAAGGGAGGAGGGGAGAGGAGAGGAGGGGGTAGGAGGGCAGGGGAGGGAGGGGAAGAGAAAGGGATTTGAGGGGAGAGGATAGGAGGGGAAGAGAGAGGCTAAGGGGAGGGGAGAGTATAGGAGGGGAGGAGAGAGGCTAAGGGGAGGGGAGAGTGTAGGAGGGGAGGAGAGAGGCTAAGGGGAGGGGAGAGGATAGGAGGGGAGGAGAGGGGCTAAGAGGAGGAAAGGGGAGAGTATACGAGAGGGGAGGGGCTAAAAGGGAGGGGAGGTAGAGGTTGACTGCGAGAACAAACCAATTGAATGGCATGTGTGACATTGAGTGAGCCCCTTTACGAGGAGAGTAATGGCAACCCTGTCACACTCGTTGAGACCAAACCCTCCTACACATGGCCGTAAATGTGATTTGTTCGCATTGTGCGATGTACAGCTAAATGACGACTGCCACGCGCACGAAGCAAGATTGACTGAGGCGGTCGCATGCCCGCCGAGATCTTTCGGATAATAAAAAAAGGTCACGTAAACATGTCTGTAGTCGCAATATTTCCTTTATTTTTTCATATTTTCTCTTTTGACATGAAATAAAGAAAAACAAACTTTACAAAACGTCTGTGTGTCTGTCGCGTGTCGAAAGGGGAAGACAGCATGATATCATCAGAAAGTGGACCGCGCGCAGGGCGTCACAGCTGCAGGAAGCGGAGGGGGGGCAGAAGTGGGGTAGCTCAGATAGTGCAAGGGTAGCCAAAGACAACACAGCACACATTTTGGTTAATGCGCACCAAGGCTGGTATCAAACCTGCTGCTACGAAGACAGACCACAACAGACCACAACAGACCAACTGCCAAAGTGCTGATTCGCTACACCGATTTCCTATTTGGGAAAATTTCCCAACCTGGCTTTTGTTCCTCTTACAGTAATACAGTACTGGCACATGATGGAGCGAGTTAGGGTTAGAGTTAGACATACGCATATACACTGTAGTTGAACAAACATCTCACATTTTCGGAGAGAACTCGGACAATTGACGCTTGAACTCGGAAACTTCATCACTCTGATATTCTTCCACGTTAGCTCTGCCACCAATCTGATGTGAGGCTGGTTATCCTATTATGTGTGTCTCATTCACACAACGCATGTTACAGATGTTCGATGTTTTTCTATATTTACACTCACGGCGAATAAACAATTCCACAATTCCCTGGCGATCATTAGCAAACACCTAAGGTCCTCGTCTTCAAACCAGGAGTGTCCGAGTGCTTCATAATTTGGTCTGCTGGCGAAAGAGTGTAGTGCAGTTTATGCTCTCCGATTGTGCTGAATCATTCTGGGCCTCTAGCGAACCTACATTTAATCATCTAGTCTTGTATGTTCTGTGAACCTTTCGAGCGAAACTCAAGCGAACAGCTGGTGCCTTTTGTATTACGTGTTCTATAATGTATGTCGGTAGACTGTTAAATATTTCAGGCATTCAAATAAAGATGCGAATTTCTCAGGGCGCCTCCGAGTTAAGATGTTTTTATGTGTTTTTTTTCTGCACAGGTTTTTGGTGACAAACTCCATTCTCCTTCTAAACTGTTACTTCTGCGATGCCATACCGGCTACGCAGACACACAGATAAAGTAGAGGAAGAAATTAATGCAGATATTTGAACATGAAGTCCAGCTGTCTCATGCTGTCTTTTTAAAAACACACAAACACACACTTATG
This sequence comes from Plecoglossus altivelis, assembly GCA_036571765.1. Taxonomy (NCBI): domain Eukaryota; kingdom Metazoa; phylum Chordata; class Actinopteri; order Osmeriformes; family Plecoglossidae; genus Plecoglossus; species Plecoglossus altivelis. The sequence continues at coordinate 16,321,055 of BROE01000014.1, forward strand.
CTTGTCTACGCAAATATACCACAAACATACTTCAACACACTTTTCCAGAAACACACACACAAAAGCCAGAATAGGAATATCGTGATGATCGCTCCTGTTTATACCCACACAGAGACGGGAACGTATTCAGAACAATAAAAAACCTTGTTGAATGTTTGTGGGCATGCTGCAATAAACCTGTTTTAAAATGTCCTAAATATTTCTGTCTTTTTATTTGCTTCTATGTTATGTGCATGACTTTATAATGTGCATGACTTTATAATGTGCATAGGCTTTTGTCAGAGGGCAGAAATGGCAACAGTAGAAGACTATGATCTGTTATTTTGACAGCTAGGTTGCCAAAAAGCCACCAACATTACATTGTTAATGTGCTTAAAAGTGTTTTTCATATATATATATATATATATACTTTTTTTAAACATTTTATCTGGATGTTAGTGAATATTAGTGTATGTGTACAGCATATAGTACATAAATGTTATATTCAGCATTTTTAAACTTGGTGAGAAAAATTGAATTAGTTTGTCTTTATCATGACGTATAATACAACCACCAGTCTAAAACATTCAACCTTCAGGAAGGGGGTCCAAAACAGCTTACACATGCATTATTTACAGTGCTGACCAAAGCCAGCAGACTAGGTGTGTGTGTGTGTGTGTTTGTATCTGCGTGTGCGTGTGTGGGTGTGTGCGTGCGTATGCCTGTGTGTGAAATAGAGAAAGAAAGAGGTTGGACACACAGAATGTGTGTGTTTCGGGTGCATATAAAACAGATAAACACCTGTTCTTAGTATTGCCAAGGTGGGTTTGGTAGCATGACCACACTTGTATACAGATTCAGACTGGTATGGGACTTCAGTCAGATTGATGCATGATTTCTGACCCATCGTCACTAGATTAGCTTTCATTTGCTTAAGTACATTGTCTGCGTGGCAACAATCTCATAAAACCATGTGGCTTTCAGGCACCTTGAATTAAAAACGGTTAATATACTGTTCATATTATAGCATATTAAATGTGACATCTACACCTATGTTAACATATGGCTTCGGAATGCAACTGCGCGATTTTATATTTGTTTTCGTACAAGAAAACAGACTTTAAAGTCTGAAAAGTTAGTAAAACAAAGGCGATCCTTTGAGTTGGTTGAACGTGGATATATTGACGGATCACTCTATTGACTTAACAAGGCTTGTATTTGTGCTTTTCCAATAAATTGAAAGGCTTTAACTCTGGACACCAAGATGTACCTGTTTCTAAGTGTACGTGCGGTGAAAACATGAGGTAGAGATGTACAGTGTCCACATCTCTCCTGCGCCGTACGAGACTAACGTGACTCAGATTCGATTGATTCGATCGTGATTCCGATTCAACCACCTTATTACCTTTCGAATCCTTGCCGTTCAAAACCATCGTCAGCACAACGCCCTGAGGGGTTTGTGGGAGTCATTGCAAATAGTTGGTGAAGGTCATTTTCCGGAGAGCTCAAATGCAGACGTTGTGGAAAGCCATCGATTGGGTCGTGCCCTTGGAGTTGGTCAGCCTATCGGGTAACGACCATCTTCGAAGGGTTGGTTTAGATCAGTAGATTACAACGTCAAGAGCAGAGCATGCGTTGGGGGAGTGCGGAGGGACACATTTTTTAAAAAGAACACTTGTGTCTATTTATGAAATCTAGTTTTTTGTATCTGGCAGGTGCATTGATCTGCCTAATCCTTTTTTTTTTAAACAAGTCTAAGCAGGCAGACTTTTAGATGGAGAGAAGGAAGAGAACTGCTATATACGTATCTGGTCTGAGGCTATCCCTTATAACACAGGTGTAGGCAGACCATCTTAAAAATCACTACATTTCCCATGATTCATTGGGGCGAAGGGTGTCCATTGAGGTGCCTGGTGTCGTCATGGGCACAATGGGTCAATAAGAGTAAAAAGCTCCCAGGGCCAAACTTGATCTTCTCTTATGTAGGAAGGATTGTAAACAAAGTCAATTTGGATTCTTTTTTTTTTCAACACAAGTTGATTCTGGTAGAAGTGAAGATGTTAGTTTGTAAGTCAGTTTAGCTGGTCATGCTGCATACAGAAGGTGTTTCGAAATAATGTTGATGAGAGCAGAAAGGTAGCATGAATACTGGTTTTGGATAGGTGTTGGTCAGCCAGTCCAGTCTGAAGGCTTGATGTCCAGTCATGGTACAAAGTCACAGTCCATTGGTGACTGTGTCAACGTCATGCCAAGGGGTATCATTTAACGTGGTTGAAAAACGGTGGCCTTGCCGGTATGGAATCTTCATGCTTTCGGCGTGTTATTCCACATGCTGATGAACAGGCTTCTAGAAGGTTCTCAGGAGCCTCCAAGGATGGAGATGGTGTCAAAAACGTTTGGTAGATGCCTTCGCTTGTCAGATGAAGTCAAGGCGAACCGACTAGGTGTAAACCATTAACGTTCCGTTTTTACACATCGTAAAGCATTTCAACTAGGTGGATATTTTCATCTGTAAACTCTGCAATAGATCTCGTTTGCAGACATGGCAGTCATACTCATAGTTTACAAAGGAGTATGCAGCGTAAAAAGTTAGAAAAAAAGTCCGAGAATGTATATAACCATGTGTAACGTGTCCGTTAACAGAACTGATCTCCATAAATGAGTGTTAGTTTCATGTGAGATTTTGTAACAAGCCACAGTATTTTCAAGCACGTGTTTAAATCTAACCTTCCAACCCCTCCGTAGCAGTGATTACTTCCTTATTTAGTTGGGGGTGCTCTATCGCCTACTGTGGTGACGGAGGGACTACATCGGTGGGGTTTTCTTATGCGGGGGTGGTGTTCAGGTGGAGGTTGAGACGACGGTGTCCTCCACCTTTGTTGGAGCACTGGCATCCCCTTTGGTCTCCAGAGCCGCGCTACCAGAGTTGACCTCCAGGGGGGGCTCTTTGGCTGCTGTCACCTCCACTTCTGGGGTCTTAGGAGGTGTGGCTTTGGGAGCCGGACTTCCAATCAGATCGGCGGGGGAGTGGTCAGTGGCTGGTTTGGATTCAGGCGCGGGTTCGAGGGTGCCGTTGGTGGTTGGAGCTGGCTCTGGCGTGGTTGGCTTGGGTGGGTCGGGGGTCACAGCCAGCAGGGGTTCAGGTGGTTGGGGTTCAGTTGCCTTGGGTGAAGGGGACAGGGGTGTGGTTAATTTAGGCTCCGGGCTTGGGGTCGGTTCAGGTGTTTTGGACTCTAGACCAGCACCTGGGCTGAGCATGGAGATGGGACTAGGTACCAGTTTGCGGTCTGGACTCTGGACTGGACTCAACTTGGTGTCCAATGGTTTGGTTACCAACAGCTTTGAATCAAAAGGTGGTTCTGGGCTTTTAGTTACCTCTGGAGGTGGGCTAGACTTAGTAACTGGAGGTGGGCTAGACTTAGTAACTGGAGGTGGGCTAGACTTAGTAACTGGAGGTGGGCTAGATTTGACCTCAGGTGGTGGGCTAGATTTAGTAACTGGAGGTGGGCTAGATTTAGTAACTAGAGGTGGGCTAGATTTCGTAGCTGGTGGTGGGCTAGACTTAATAATTGGAGGTGGGCTAGACTTAATAATTGGAGGTGGGCTAGATTTAGAAACTGGAGGTGGGCTAGATTTCCTAGCTGGTGGTGGGCTAGACTTAATAATTGGAGGTGGGCTAGATTTAGTAACTGGAGGTGGGCTAGACTTAGTAACTGGAGGTGGGCTAGATTTAGTAACTGGAGGTGGGCTAGATTTTGGAACTGGAGGTGGGCTAGATTTGACCTCAGGTGGTGGGCTAGACTTAATAACTGGAGGTGGGCTAGACTTTGATTCAGGAATTGGAGATGTCTTAACCACAGGAGCAGGTGTGATAGATGTCATCTCAGGAAGTGAGGGGTGCTTGAATTCCGGAGCAGGGGATGTGCTTGTTTTGGTTTGGTAGGTAGCAGAGAGGGTGACAGGCTCCGAGTCCAGGAACTGGTCTGGTGCATCTGTGTCCGTATCTAAAGGAAGCCCAGTAGTGTTGAACTCCACTCCTGAGTCACTCGTCTCCAGGTTGGCCCCATCCAGAATCTCCTTAGACGAGACCTCCAGACCCTGGATGACAAAGAAGGGAGGATGTCAGTAAACAGCAGTTAACTTTAAAAAAAACACAAACAAAGATTACGTAGCCTTTTTCAAACCACTTCACCTTAATGTCCACCTCGGTGCTCTGGGATTTATCTGTGTTGTCGGCCAGAGAATGGCCCTTGGAATCTTCGTTAAACTGCGTGATGTTCTTGACCACCTGTAAACACACACACACAAACACACACAAACACACGCACACCACACACACACATACACACACAAACACACGCACACCACACACACACATACACACACAAACACATCACACACATAAACACACACACACACACACCACACACACAAACACACACATGCACAAACACACACACACACACACACAAAGTTGTTTTCTCCAATCTCCCTATGCTACCACCACGCTAGTGTTATTTGTTAACCTTCTCATTAGAACATTTTGATGCCATTCTAAAGCGTTTGTCGCATTGCTTTTGCCTAAATGAAGACATTCCATTGGAACGTTCAAAATCACATCGCGACGTCACGCTGTGGCGCCCGCGTTCGAACGGTCACGTGAGAGCGACCGCCGCTCGTTAATGGGTTGAGCTTCCGGGGGAGGGGGGGAGGGGGGGGGCTGAACATTCCTAACCGACCTGTCGGAAGGCTTCGCCATCGTCGACCTTGCTGTGGGCGATCTTCTCCAGAGCTTCGTCCCTCTTGGCTCTCTTCCTGACCTTCAGGAGGCAGGAGACCAGACACACTAGCAGCAGGAACGCCAGCAGACCCACCAGAGAGATGATCGCCACGTACACCGGCGGTAGCTTGTAGCCTAACGGAGGACGGAGAGAGCGAGGCAGGGAGGGGAGGGGAGGAGTGACAGGGAGAGAGAGCGAGGTAGGGAGGGGAGGGGAGGAGTGACAGGGAGAGAGAGCGAGGTAGGGAGGGGAGGGGAGGAGTGACAGGGAGCGAGTGAGTGAGGGAGAAAGAGACCGGAGGGAGAAGGGCAGACAGAGGAGAGATGGCTGAGATCAATTATTCATCCATTTTTAAATCCTTGAAATTCAAGCTGCAGATAAAAACAGGGAGACTCAGGGCCTCTTGATGTCTAGTATTTGTAGGGTTTTATCCCCTGTGTGATTGATTTAACATTGACCTGTAGGTCTGATTCAATGCTTCTCCTGCATCTGTCCCAGCCAGCCCACTGCCACCCTCCCACTGCCACCCTCCCACTGCACCCTCCCACTGCCACCCCCACCCTCCCAGCCAGCCCACTGCCACCCTCCCAGCCAGCCCACTGCCACTCACTGCACCTCCCACCTCCCACCACCTCCCACCACCCCACCCTCCAGCAGCCACTGCACTCACTCCACTACCTCCACTCCCCACCACCTCCAGCCTTAGGCCCACTGCCACCTCCACTGGCCACCTCCCACCACCCCCACTCGCACCCTCCCACCTCCCCACTGCCACCTCCCACTCCCCCAGACCCCAAAAGCCAACACAACCACACCCCCCACCCACCCCAACCCAAAACACCTATGCCCTCCCACTGCCACCCTCCCACTGCCACCCTCCCACTGCCACCCTCCCACTGCCACCCTCCCACCTCCCCCACCACCCTCCCACCCCCACTGCCACCCTCCACACCCCCACCACACCCTCCACACACCCCACTGCACCTCCCACCTCCCCCACTGCCACACTCCACCACCCCACGCACCTCACACCCCACGCACCTTCCACCCTCCCACTGCCACCCTCCCACTGCCACCCTCCCACTGCCACCCTCCCACTGCCACCCTCCCACTGCCACCCTCCCACTGCCACCCTCCCACTGCCACCCTCCCACCACCCCACCACCACCCTCCACCCCCCACACCACCCTCCCACCACCACCCTCCCACCAACCCCCACCACCACCTCCCACCGCCTCCCCCCACCTCCCCCCCACCCACAACCCCCCACACCCCTCAACCTCCCCACTAGCCACCCTCCTCCACCCCCACCACCACCTCCCACAACCCCACCCCACCCTCCCACCACCCCACCCCCCACCACCCACCCTCTCACCTCCCACCACCCACCCTCCACCACCCCACCCCAACCCTCCCTCCATTTCAACTTCCACCTGAAGATAAGACATAGACACCGTCCCCAGTATGTCTATGACTTGAAAGTGTCCCTCATCCCTGCCAGTGACTCCCTCCAGGATACACACAGAGCCATCCAGGAACAGCCGGCCCTCCAGGCTCAGGTCAGGAGGAAACTGACAAAGAGGAACACAAAAAACAAACACTGAGAAGCCCACCCTTCCATGCCTGACAGAAGAGCGCCCCCCCCCCCCCCTGGAAATAAAACACCAGCACGAAAAACATCCACTTCCTGTACATTAGCGGAGGGACAAGGCCATACCACGAGATTGCCTTTGTCGACCACGAGACGCGGTTTGGCGTCGTAGTCGGGGGTGTAGAAGATCTGCACCATGGAACTGTTGAGGATGATGTTGATCTTCAACGTTCCGGAATACGGCAGCACGAGGAAGTTCTGGTGTTCTGGGGGGAGAAGAGAGGCCCGGAGGGAGTGAAGGGAGTCACGCTCGACACAGAGCGACAGAGAGAGAGAAGAAGACTGACGTGGACGGGGAAGGAAGCACGCCACAGGCGGACTGAGCGGTGATAGATCGGAATCCCTCCCGCAGCAGAACAGAACGACCTCTCACCTTTGACGCTGAGGCACACCTTTTTCTGGATTTTCCCCTCTCCGTCTCGCACGGTGTAGCTGCCCTCGTCGGAGCCTGTTACCTCATTCAGGGTGACCCGTTTTTCGTTGACGCTGATCCGGCCCTTGTACCCTTCCCTCGACATTCCAGTCTGGGTGTACAGAATGAGCGCTGGCCTGGAACCCAGGACAACAGCAGCTTGGGCATGTTGCTAGCCAGCACACCACATCAGCGGTCTATCCCAGATAACATTTTTATTTCATTTTATTTTAATTTTAAATTGATTGTTGTTTGCCTGTACTGTTGTATGTCTGTACTTCTGTAGCACCGTGGCTCTGTGAGGCACGACATTTCGTTCCACTGTATGCCCCCCCCCCGCATGTAGCGGAATGACAATAAAGCACAACTTGAACTTGAACTTGATACACAATAACAACAACCTTCTGACAGGTCCTGATAGCTGTTACCGACAGAAAAACACCTTTTTCTAAAGAGGAGTTTAATTGGTGCGATGTTTTGCCTGCGTAGAGGTGTAGGATAGCTGTACCTGTTGGTCTGGTTGGCTTCAATAGCGATGTGCCTGTACTCCAGAGTGATAGGGGGGATCACCCCTGCCAACTGGATGTGGTAGTTATCCCCATACATCACACTCTGCTCCACGGAACAGTCTAGGACAAAAGAGCGAGGGGGTGGCAGATGAATATAGAGCAATCAAGGCTGACAGGAAACAGGAAGTGGGAAGACAGGGCAATTAAGGAGGAGAAGATAAAGAAAGGAACACAGCAGAGTGGATGGACGAGGCAGCGGTTAAATAGCTGCATAATTGTGCCCTTGCGAATCCCACACACGGTTCAACTCCCCACGCCTCCTTCCCTTTAAACGCAGTTAGTGTGGCACTTGGGAGCAACACCTCCATGCAGCTAAACCCACCAGCGCTCGTCTCTTATTTCACCCTTCAGCCATCCCTCCTCTATGGATGTCTGCCTCTTCATGAGCGGGGACAATTCTCAGGGGAATCAACCTCAAGGGGAATTGTCAAACCTGTTCAGTGTACCGAGCGCTTTATCGGGAGCAAGCTGAGATTCATTACCTCGGACGATGAGCATGATGCGGCGGATGTCGTTGGGGTCCTCGTTGTTCTTCACCGTGTACAAGCCCTCGTGCTCCTCCTTGAGGTTGTACACGATCAGGTAGCTGAGGGGGGCGTTAAGCCTGGCGACGGGGTTGTCCACTATGCCGGCCGTCATCAGAGGCACCTCCAGCCCAGACGGGGTGTTCCTGGAGAGGAAGACGACGTCGGCAGCTAGGTTGGGCAGGAGAATCTGGAGGTCCTCCCCGAGGAACATGGTTTTCACCTCTTCTTTGACTGGAGAGGAAGGGAGGTGGAGGCGGGGGGAGGTGGAGGTGGGGGGGAGTGAGGGGAGGTGGAGGTGGGGGAGGTGGAGGTGTGGGGGGAAGTAAGGGGTGGTGTGGGGTTTGTGGTGTGTGTGGGGGGAGTGTGGAAGAGGAGGAGGTGATGGGGGAGAGGAGGAGGTGATGGGGGAGAGGAGGAGGTGATGGGGAAGAAGAGGAGGTGATGGGGGGGGGGAAATCGAGAAAGACTCAGCAAGTGAACTTAACCAAGAATAAGTATCTGATTCGAAGTGTGGTGGCTCATGGTTTTGCACTGTGAGCAACGCAACAATTGATATCATACCTTTTACAGGGGCGGAGAGCACTATGAACAAAGAGAAAGAAGGTTCATCATCATATTGAACTTACTTGAATTATTTATCAAAACGACTACACCATAATACATTGCTCTCCACACAGTTAATGTATTATAAAGGGATGTTGTCACGCACGAAGCATTATCACTAAACACACCTGCGCTCAGAAGCAAGCTGAATACAGCCACAGAGACCGCCGTCATCTTCACAGAAACGTGTGCGTCTGGAAAGAGAAACGAAACCAAATTCATCCGTCAACATTGTACCCTCCTCCCTTTCCTCCGTCTCTCTCTGCCTTCTAGTGTCTGTGTCCTGGTTGTCGGTGTGCGCAAGGGGAGGGGTGTCTGTGTCCTGGTTGTCGGTGTGCGCTAGGGGAGGGGTGTCTGTGTCCTGGTTGTGTGTGTGCGCTAGGGGAGGGGATGGGAGGAGACTGCAGTGGTAGAATGATGGTGTCCCCGTCACTTCTGCACGCTGAGATAGCACACTGGTGACATCGTTTCACGGTGACATCACGGGTGACATCATCCCGCGGTGACATCACTGGTGACATCATCCCGCGGTGACGTACACGTTGGTAGGTAGAAGGTGAACGCCTTCCGCTTCCAAGTCTTTCCTCGTCGCTTTGGCTCGAGCACCATCTTTGTTTCTCTCTCCTTTGTTTCTCTCTGTTTCTCTCCCCCTTTCTCTCTCTCTCTTTCTCTCTCCCCCTATCTCTCCTGTTCTGTATCTCTCCCTCACTCTATCCCCCTCTCTATCCCTATCTTTCTCTCTCTTTCTCCCTCGCTCAATCCCCCTCTCTCCCTTGCTCTATCCTCCTCTCTCTCCCTCTCTTTTTCTCTCCCTCGCTCTATCCCCCTCTCTCTCCCTCTCTTTCACTCTCGCTCTCTATATCTCCCTCTTTCTCTCTCTCCTCATCTGTATGAATCAGGCTACATCTCATTTGTATTTTTCGAAATAATATACAAATATGTCTCATGCACCCAGCTCTTTTAACTGGAACAATAGCCTGCAGTGTATTTAGATTGTTATTCAAAACATCAACTCTTGGAAATGCTTATTAACAGGCTGCCTCGTTTCAATTTGAAGTTAGAGTTTTTAATTAGAATATGCCACAGGTTAAGAGGGATTTTAATGGAACGTAGGCTGGGTACAAGACACATCACGTTGTGTTCCGGAAGAGATCGGAGTCATAGGCAGGTACCAGGTACTGTCATATTGCTTAGTTGTCAATGATGGTGCCTGATCGAAAACGTACGAAGAATTCCTGCTTCCTGTAATAGGAACGGTGAGATGACGGGTATTTTCGACCCGGATTTTTTTCATCTCACTTGCTTAGACAGGAAGCAGCGACACGTTCACACAGGACCACGACAAGGTCTTGAAGGATAGAGAGACCTGATTAATCGGAGCGTTGAGCGGATTATGATGACGCGGACCGTCTTCGCGTGGTTGTGGCTTCGGGTGCGCAATATTAAGTGTTTCACGCATCAGGATTTTACTGCAGTTGAAAAATGCAGTTTGGAGGTGGATGGAACGTGCAGGAAACACGTGGAATGACCACTGTTCTGACACCCACTGATAATTAGGTTCGAATTAGAACAGGCGTTCAGATTTTTTGTTGTGAACAATCAAGTCGGAAAACATAAAACCAAACGTAAGAATAAATGAGGTGTGCGTGTGTCATAATAAGGCCATTTACAATCATTGCATTCCTCATCCTCAGGAAAGCATTCGGTCATAATTCACATTTAATTCCATAAAGTTAGCATTAATACCTTGTCGTTTCCGATCCAGACCACCTGAAATTCTCACTATATACTATATGGTCTCTCACCACAAACTGGGCGATCGGCCGAACAGAACCGCAATACACGACAAACTAGCATCAAATGCCTGATCACTATGTCCTGCTGCAAACCACTCCTCGTATCCTACTGCCGTAAATAACAGCTCAAATAACACATCCACTCAACAACGTCTGTCGATCATTCTTATTTTCCTAAATACCGTTTCTCTCAACAGGTCGAAACCTCACTTGACGCGAAGCAGGGTTTTTTTCCCTCCTCAAACGTTGAATGATGAAATTTGAGTGAAGGGATTAAAATGTTTTCTCTTGATAGTGACATCAAAAGAATGATCGGTGTTGGTGTTTTCATCGCATCGCATTCTACAACATATGGGTCATTAAAAGACTTACATCGGCTGCTGTTTTAGGGGAACCTGTGAAGCAGATGATTAAAGATTTTCTCCTACATTTGAGGGGGAAAAAATAGTTTGGTGCACAAAACAACAGTCTTGTCCTTAGGCCAGTGGGCTTGCACACGCACACACACAAACACACACACTCACACACACACACACACACACCTTCCGTGTCCTCTGGGTTATTAACCATGGGCTAGTGGACACAAACCAAACGTTCCATCTGCTACCATGCAGCCATTCTCACTCAGTCTGTCTAATATCCTGTGCCTTCTACCCTCACACTCTCTGTCCAAGCCATCTCGCCTGTCTCTCTCTCTCCCCTCTCTCTAACGCCCCTTTCCTTCGCTATTTTGGTCTCCCCTTTCTGGGTCCTCACATTCCTTCTCTCTGTATCTCCATTATTCAGCAACTTTCCTCTGCACTCCTCCACCTCCACTCTTCTCCATGACTGGTCTCTCCAGTCCTTATTACGCCTCTGATCTTAGTCTCTCCTGCAAATGATCGAACGTACTTTCACCTGTCGACGCATCATGTCTTTCTGCTGTGTTAGCACTCTCTTTTGTGTCCTCCGCCCTCTCTCTCGTCTCCTCCACCCTCTCTCTCGCCTCCTTCGCCCTCTCTCTTGTCTCCTCCGCCCTTTCTCTCGTCTCCTCCGCCGTCTCTCCCGCCTCCTTCGCCGTCTCTCTCGTCTCCTCTGCCCTTGTTCTCGTCTCCTTCACCCTCTCTCTCTCGTCTCCATCACCCTCTCTCTCTCGTCTCCATCACCCTCTCTCTCTCTCGTCCCCTCCACCCTCTCTCTCTCTCTCTCTCCTTCTCTGTCTCTCATATCTCCTTCTGCCTCTCCTCTTATCTTACATAACCCTTGTCAGAGCATCCCACTCTGAACTCAAAGACTCCGCCTGTCCTCAGCTTAGCTCACGAGACTAATCACAGGCAGGTCTTTGTTGAGCTCTATAAAGAGGCGGAAAAGGGCATCAATGACTACAGATGTGGGAGTCCGACAAAGACAGCTCTATGTCCCCTTCATCCTACTTCCTTTCAGACTCCATCTCTCTCTTCTCTTGTGTAAGCTGGGGGACGCGCGTGCTCAAACCTTTCCCAAGACAAAACCACGATCCACGAAGGTGCTCGGTCATACTTGACACCAACACACGTGCGATGCACACAGGCTGCATGCGACCTCATGCAACATGAGTTCAGTTCTCCCTCTTTTCTCACATGATGTGCATATATCACAGGGCAAGCTACGAAGTGAGGGGGCGGGGGGGAGAGATGACTGCACCTTGAGCGGGACATGGATGTCAGACTAGCTAAACATTTACAGGACGTGGCCAACAGGAAGTGATGCACACCATGACATGACACGGTGCGCATGGGTTAGGTTTAAGTTAGGTTTCCTCTCTAAGTCACGCCGTCGTTTGGCTGCTTTGATATGAGACAAACTGACTGTTTAGACAGCGCCCATCAGGCATCCGATGTATAGCCTCCCGCCATCGCGTTTCAGATCAGTGGGCATGAAGGAAAAGGATGCAAAAGGAGGAAGTGATTTACAAGATGCGTTCAGAGCGCCTCGACATTAAAGTGCTGCCATAGCTAAAAAGGATGACGGATTGAGCCCGGGAAGCGATAGGACAGAGAGCCAATAGGAAGCGATCTTAATATCGTCACCTCGTCTCGAGCCATCCTGCTCTTCTCTCCAAAATTCTTGTTCAGCAGGAAATGGAGTTCAGACCTACTTGTGGGCCAGAAGTCGTTTTTCTTTCCAGCGATTCATTGGCCAGATTTTTGTCTTTAAGGAATAACCCCCATTCCATTAGTCTGAAAGCGAGACATTCCAAGATACACACACGGTATTTAGACACCGTAATTACATGTTGATATCGCCAACCAATTAGACGAATCAGTTTAATAAATGCACAAGATATGAAACGCGAAATTATAGGCAATTTGAGAGGAAGCGGGTGATAACCAGATCATTTCTGGCATGTCCCGTCGGCCTATGCAGCACCGACAGGGGCCACTGTATGTCACTAGCTCAGGCTCCACTGGGACTGAGGGACGGTAGATTCAGAGCCGGTTCCTTGTCTTTCCGAAATACCTCCAAAACGAGACATTTACAATTAAAACAAAAGCTCAATTGTTGGGAAAAAAACACCAAAAACAAAATCCGTAAGTGTTGCAGTATTAAACAAGATGAAATCTAGGCAAATGGACTGTCTTTGCATTCATATGCGTTACAAAGTCTGAGGGTCTATCGATTGAAAATTACATATTTATCAGCAGGCTATGAAAGGTTATATCGAAATGTTCTTGATTCATTTACGATGGTATCTTTCGACAGCAGCTTTAAGATATTTTCCAGAAATAACGTGACAAGCAGTTCGACTTCAATGTAGATGGGTTGGGTAAAAAAAAAATCTTTTGGCTAATTAATCAAATCATTTTCAAAAACTAATGCACATGTATTTACCAACCCTGAAAACAGTCTAAATCAAGACTCATGCATATTTAAATGTGTGTCCCGTCATCCTCCAATCCGACGAAGCTCACCGTCTGAAGATGAACATTTTGACATGGGTAAAGCGTTTATTTTGGAATTCGCTGTCATATTACAAGATAAAGGTTGAAAGAACTAATTTATCATAAAGGACATTATATCTGGATATCTAGACGTCCGATAAAAGCACCTTACCAAAAACTGCAGAATTTAACCCTTACACCACCAGACACATTTTTTTTTACCCATCAAAGACATCTAAAACCATACGGGACACTTACCGTTAATAGGTCTCTATGGTTCCACTATCGCCGTTTATAAAAACCCCCGTGTTCGAGTTTCTGACAGAGGGAATGTTATCGTATCCACAGATGAATGTATATTTTCTTGTCGTCACCCTCTCTCTTAACCTCGCCCCCCCAAGAGCAGCACTTCACTACTAGGACTGAACATTTGGAAGATGTTCAGAATATGTCGGTCTCTGCTCAGCGCCGGAAGAGCTCGAGCAGTGTCGGTAAATATCGGATTTCGAACCCAAAGTAGCGTCCGGGTCAACGGTTGCTGTGAGTCAATATGTTGAGCAACATAATGCACACAATGAATTGGTTGAAAGATCCATCGGGACAAGTCTAAATGTAGGCGGTGATATTTCAGCGTCCACTCAATATTCTCAATTTGTGGACCGGAAAGGACAAAAAGAAGCTTATGTTTAGCACTGATAATAAATCAAAGCGTTAAATCGTTACAAAATGTTTATTTCAAATGTAAACATCCTATAGCAAAATTGACGAGCAGCATTAACACGCGGTGTTTGTTAAACTAACGGCAATAATAAATGGCTTACTTTCAACTGTACTGATGGTGTAAATCTACTCTAGACAGCTCATAAAATAGGCACAAGGTTTATCGAAATAACCGACACTAATAGCCTACGATTCAGACGAATGAGTAGGAGGGACGGATGATATTCATCTGTTATCCGTGTCATTATTCATAAACCCTTATTCCTCTCATCTTCGGCAGGACTTCCTCCAAACAGTCTGCATTCTCTAACTGTCTCATCAGAAAGAAAGACCTTGTCATGTTGTTATAACTACAATCATCAATGGCATCAGGGGTGTATGGATGATATACAGTTTCACACTGCTATGTACATCCCTCTTCATATTGTCAATGTATGGGCCAGTCTTGTAAGCCCTGGTGTTGTGTACATACATACACACACACACCAAGTTATTTGCTTTTATACGCAGTCTCTTGGACGGTTGGTCCTTTTTTGGTCCTAACTTCATGATGTGTTCCTGCTGCGCCCGCGGCCCCTTGCCTGAGGCTTGGTGAAGGTGGGCAAGGCGTGGGTCTGGAGGTCCACCCTCTGTTGGAGGACACCTGAGAGGAGGAACTCAGCACTGAGGACAGGCAGAGAGGCTGCGAGGGCAGGGCTGAGCAGCGCCTGGTCCTCTTCACAGGAGACCACCACTGTCTGAGCCTGGAGGAGAGGGGAGGAGCCAGGAGGAGAGGGGAGGGGCCAGGAGGAGAGGGGAGGAGCCAGGAGGAGAGGGTAGGAGCCGGGAGGGGCCAGGAGGAGAGGGGAGGGGCCAGGAGGGGAGGGGAGGAGCCAGGAGGAGAGGAGTGAGAACAGAGACAAGAGTTTGGAGAAAACCTGTTAAAAACATGTTATGCATAACTCTAAACCTAACCCATGAAACCTGCACTGTACCTTTTTTTCATTAAAAGGTTGACATGGAAAATTCTAAGAGAGGAACAGAGGAGTTAAATCTTAAATTCAAACTTTCTTTTCCTCGCCCAAAAATGCCTTTCACTTTTAAATGACAGAAAAGGGTACAATGGTCTCTAAATTGTTTCCAGAGTTGTATTTCCATATTAGACAGCAAATAACACAAGTCCTTCTGCACGACCAGTTGTGACAACATCTGTGTTTTTGCCATTATTGGATGATGGAACCAAAACGTTGGAGGCTGTCAGAGGTACCTTGTGAGTGGAAGGCATCTTGGGGAGGAAATGGGCTCCACTGCAGGAAATGATGTCTCTCATCTGGCCTGGCTCTGGCTTCACAGACTTGGTCACATGGATCTCATAGCCCTGAGACAGACAGGGAGGAAGGGAGAGACAGGAGACAGACAGACAGACAGACAGACAGGAGAGAGACTGTTAGAGTCACCTGTACAGTGAGGGTCACCTGTACAATTAGGGTCACCTGTACTGTTAGGGTCACCTGTACTGTTAGGGTCACCTGTACAGTTAGAGTCACCTGTACAGTGAGAGTCACCTGTACTGTGAGGGTCACCAGTACTGTGAGGGTCACCAGTACTGTTAGGGTCACCTGTACTGTTAGAGTCACCAGTACTGTTAGGGTCACCTGTACAGTGAGGGTCACCTGTACTGTGAGGGTCACCAGTACTGTTAGGGTCACCAGTACTGTTAGGGTCACCAGTAGGTAGTTTAAAAAAAAGTTTGATCTTACACAACCTGTAATTGTAATTACCTCAAGACATTTGGTCAAAACACACAGCAATAAATTCATTAATTTGTAATACATATATTAGGTTCAGCAAAACAACATCCCACAAGCAGCATATCCTGAAGAGAGTTTTCAGGAAGTGAGATCATTAGGGTGAAGCGGGAGCTAATTGCATGGTTGCTCAGTCAGAACTAGGCTAATGGGAGTACCTCCATAAACACAAGCACTGCATTAGAGTTAATGTCTGAGGGAGGAGAGACACTAAGGCATGGAGAACATGGATCAGTTGGCTCATGGCTGGTCCGTGCAGGGGGGGGATGAAGGCAGAGGAGGGATGGTTCTGGACAGACAGAAACCTGATGGATCAGCGTGAGGGAGAGTGTGAGTGATAGTGTGAGGGAGAGTGTGAGTGAGTGAGAGTGTGAGTGAGAGTGTGAGTGAGAGTGAGGGAGTGTGTGAGTGAGTGAGAGTGTGAGTGAGTGAGGGAGAGAGTGAGTGAGAGTGTGAGTGAGGGAGAGAGTGAGAGTGTGAGTGAGTGAGAGAGTGACTGAGGGAGAGAGTGAATGAGAGAGTGAGTGAGTGAGGGCGAGTGTGAGTGAGGGAGAGTGTGAGTGAGAGTGAGTGGTGAGGAGAAAGTAGAGAGTGAGCTGAGGGAATAGAGTGAGTGAAGTGAGAGAGCAGTGTGGAGTGAGTGAGATGTGAGTGGTGAGAGAGTAGTGAGTGAGTGAGGTGACGTGTATGGGTGAGTGTGAGTGGTGGAGTTGAGAAGGTGAGTTGAGGGAGAGAGTGAGTGATAGAGAGTACGCAGTAAGAGAAGAGAGAGAGAGGGGGAGCGGGGATAGAAGAGAATTGGAAAAAACGAGAGAGGAGAAAGAGAGAAGAGAGAGAGATGGGGGGGAGGAGAGGAGAGAAAGAAAAGATCAAATTCAAGAGAAAAGTGAGACAGATAAAATCAAGTGAGAATAGAGAGAGAGCGAGAGAGTAGAGAGAGAGAAAACATGAAGCGAGAGAGAGAGAGATGAAAGATGGGAGAGAGGGAGAAGTGATAAAGAGATGAGATGAGAAGAAAGAGAGAACCCGAATGAGTTTATCGAGAATCGAGAGGAAAAGGAGGGAAAAGGAGAGAATGTAGATGGAGCCCGAGATGAGATGAGAGAGAGATGAGGAGGAGAGAGCAAGAGAAGAGAAAGCAGAGAAAAAGAGAGAGTATAGAGAGAGAAGAGAGAGAAAAGATGGAGAGAAGAGAGAGCTAGAAGACCTAGCATAGAGAGAGAGAGGCGAGAAGAGAGAGAGCATGTACCTGTAACAGACGCTTCTGGCTGGCAGCTCTCAGAGAGTCCTGAAGACAGAAGCTGAACTTGTTCTCCTGCTCTGTGTCCTTCACCAGGAAGCCATCAGGACACAGGAAGCTACCAGCCTTCCCACTCTAACAAGAGAGAGGAGGGCATGTGTGTGTACAGTTAATGAGTGTATGTGTGGGTGGGTACAAATAATGTGTGTGTGTGTGTGTGTTAACAGTTAAATGGTGTAAATGTGGTGGTTGGGTACAAATATGTGATATGTGTGCTGTGTCGGTGTATATTAGATTGCAGTTTGTATGATGTGGTGAGTTACAAATAAATGTGTGTTGTTGGTGTGTGTACAGATAATGTGTGTGTGTGTGTGTACAGATAATGTGTGTGTGTGTGTACAGTTAATGTGTGTAAGTGTGCATTCGGCGTCAGACTGTGTGTATAGATTAATGTGTGTAAGTGTGTGTATAGATAATGTGTGTTGGTGTGTACAGTTTATGTGTGTAAGTGTGTGTATAGATAATGTGTGTTGGTGTGTACAGTTAATGTGTGTAAGTGTGTGTATAGATAATGTGTGTGTTGGCGTGTACAGATAATGTGTGTGTTGGCGTGTACAGATAATGTGTGTGTGTTGCACATCCTGCTGTGCGAGGGTTTACCTTGTCCAGCCAATCGGTTGTGATGACAGGCACCCCTCGGGCCACAGCACACAGGAACTTGACGGTACGGCGCACCTTGTCCGTCACCAGATGGGTCATGTCGGCCACGCCCCTCGCCATGCAACCACCCAGGCGAGACACCACCCTCTCCCCCTCCTCGTCCACCAGACCGGTGAACAAAACCTGCAGGCAGGAGAGAGAGAGAGAGAGAGAGAGAGAGAGAGCAGGCGAGAGAGTTTAGAGAAAACATGTTAAAATCATGTACAGTTCGTGTACACACACTGTAC
Source organism: Plecoglossus altivelis (assembly GCA_036571765.1). NCBI lineage: Eukaryota > Metazoa > Chordata > Actinopteri > Osmeriformes > Plecoglossidae > Plecoglossus > Plecoglossus altivelis. Next base: position 16,338,967 of record BROE01000014.1, read on the forward strand.
AGGAGAGGGAGAGGGAGAGAGAGAGAGCGGACGAGAGATGAAGGAAAGGAGAGAAGAAGAAGAAAAAAAACGACAAAACGAGACAATCGACTTTCGTGTCCGATCTTAGAAGCAGCTCGAGTTTTGATGCCAGGCGCACCGGGTCGCGGGTCACGCACCTTGACGACCGGGTGGGCGGGTCGAGCTCGCCGTGCGGACCCAGGGGACGCCTGAGAGGACGCGGGGGAGATGGGGGAGATGGACGAGAGGCGGGCGGTCTTGGCTGCGGGGGAGCTGGCAGGGGCGGGTCGCTTCCGAGACGTCTTCACGGTGGACTGTGGGGGAGGGGGGGGAGGATGGGGGAGAGAGGAAGGAAGCGATGGAGATGGAAGTCATTAGTCATTAGTCATACGGTGCGGTGGAAACCAGCGCCAACAGTGGACCACTTTGCTCTGCGCTCCCTCATGTTAGTGAGTCCATCTTTACCATTGCAGAATAGGAAAAATCATGTCTTAGAAAATAACTCAGAAACAAGAATAAAGTACGATAAATGCTCTCCTTCTCAAAGGGTAAACCCTCTCACCCGTAACTCATTCCACTCCCCATCTACTTAACTGTTCTGGCGTCACCAGGGTTCGACTGGAGGTCTCCTCTAGCTCCTGCAGCCTCCTGGGACACCTGGCCTTCCTCAGATGCCGCAGGAGGCAGCCGGTCCTTCTCCTTGGCTCTCCGTCGCCCCCTAGTGGAGCCAGGCTCTTGAGACTCTGCCTTCTGGCTGCTGTCAGGTTGAGAAGTGACATCAGAAGCAGCATCCTGGGACTCCTCTGCTCTCCTGCTCCTCCCTCGCCTGGCTGAGGGCGTGGGGGCTGAGGGCGTGGGGGCTGAGGGCGTGGGGGCTGAGGGCGTGGGGGCTGAGGGCGTGGGAGCTGAGGCCTGCTCGTCCAGGCTGCTGAGCGGATGGTGGGAGTCTTCCTCTGACGCGGCCGTAGGTCCTGTCCTGCTACCTCTCCCTCTTTCTCCCCCTCTTCCTCGGCCTCCCCCTTGTTCTCCCCCTCTCCCTCGGCCTCCCCCTCGGCCTTGGGAGGTGACGCTGCAGGCGGAGACCTCGGAGCTCAGCGAGTTGGTCGAGCTGGAGCGTGAGCGGGTTCTCTGGGCAGGAACGTCACCGGGGAGAACGTCCTTCGCCGCAACCTCCACGGTGGTAGCCAGCGTCTTCCTCCTTCTCCTTCTGTCGTTGCCGGCCTGGTGAGGGTCAGCGGAGGCTGGTGGGGAGTCACTCCTCCCTGCTCTTGCTCTCCCTCTCCCCCTGGTGTCCTGTGTGGGGGCACTGGAGGTGGACTGCTCAGAGCTGACCGAGGTGGACCGAGATCGGGTCCTCCGGTCGCCGGCGCTGAGTGGAACCGCAGGTTCAGGTTCTGCGGTTGGCGGATCAGCGGCGGTTCTTCTGCTGGTTCTTCGAGCTCTTGAGGCCACGCTGGCGTCTTCGGTTTCTGTCAGCTTGCGTTTCTTAGTCGCCGTCTCCTTCGTCTGCTCTCCATCCTTTTCTGTTTCTTTCTGTCTTTTTCTCTTTTGCTGCTCCGTCTTTTCTCGGTCGTCTTTTTCTTTCTTTTCCATTTCCAGCCTTTCTTTCTGCTCTTTTTCCAATCTCTCTTCCTCTTCCTTCCTCACCTTTTCCAATCTCTCTTCCTCTTCCTTCCTCACCTTTTCCAATCTCTCTTCCTCTTCCTTCCTCAATCTCTCTTCCTCTTCCTTCCTCACCTTTTCCAATCTCTCTTCCTCTTCCTTCTTCATCTTTTCCAACCTCTCTGCCTCTTCCTTCCTCAATCTCTCTTCTTCTTCCTCCTTTCTCATCTTTTCCAACCTCTCTTCCTCTTCCTTCCTCACCTTTTCGAATCTCTCTTCCTCCTTCCTCATCTTCTCCAACCTCTCTGCCTCTTCCTCTTCCTTCCTCAATCTCTCTGCCTCTTCCTTCCTCATCTTTTCCAACCTCTCTTCCTCTTCCTCCTTCCTCACCTTTTCCAACCTCTCTTCCTCTTCCTCCTTCCTCACCTTTTCCAACCTCTCTTCCTCTTCCTCCTTCCTCACATTTTCCAACCTCTCTTCCTCTTCCTCCTTCCTCACATTTTCCAACCTCTCTTCCTCCTTCCTCACCTTTTCCAACCTCTCTTCCTCTTTCCTCACCTTTTCCAACCTCTCTTCCTCTTCCTCCTTCCTCACCTTTTCCAACCTCTCTTCCTCTTCCTCCTTCCTCACCTTTTCCAACCTCTCTGCCTCTTCCTCCTTCCTCACCTTTTCCAACCTCTCTGCCTCTTCCTCTTGTTTTAGTCTTTGTTGCTCTTCTCTGTTAACCTTCTCCCTTTCCTCCCGCTCTCTCGTTGCTCTCTCCACCCTTTCCTTTGTTTCTGCCTGTATCCTGTCTGTCTCTTCTTTTTCCTTTCGCATTCTGTCCTCCTCAGCTGGTTCCTTCCTCTTCACTTCGATCCTCTCCTCTCTCTGTTCCCTCTCCAGTCTTTCTCGTTCTTCAGTCACCTGTTTCCTGCTTCTTCTGCCTCTTCCTCGTCTAGGCAACTCTTCCTCACTTTCCTCGTCTTCCTCGTCTTCCTCCTTGGTTCTGGTGTTCCTTCTCTTGTCCCTGGGTCTAACGGTCCTTGCAGCCTTCGTCTTCCCTCGGGTCTGTCTCTCTGGAGGTTCGGAGCAGCAGTCCTCCAGCTCCTCCTCTTCCTTCTGGCCCCTGGTCGTCCTCCTTCGGGGCGGGCTTCTTCTAACACCACATGGGTCAGCTTTGGCCTCGCTTGCTTTTTGAGGCCTCCTTCTTCCCTTCACCCTGGATCGTTTAGAGTCCTTCTCCTCCTCTTCTTCCTCCTCCTCCTCTTCCTCTTCATCAGGGGAGGACATGGGCTGGGTTTGAGCAGACAGGAAGTCTGAGCTAGTGGTTGGCTGCGACTCGTCCTCATCCAGCGGTCTAGGTCTTCTTCTTCTCAGGGTTCCAACAGCTTCTTCCTCCTCCTCCTCCTCCTCCTCCCTGTGGCTGTCCTCTGCTGCATCTGTCATGGCCTGTGTCTCTGAGAGACACTTCTGGGTGTTTCCTTGGTCGAGCTGGACGTCCTCTTCCTTGTTTTCTTTCTGCCTTCTTGACCTTCCTCGCCTCAGCGGGACAGACGCTTCGGGTCGGGACAGATCCTTCTCTTCCTCGCAGGCAGACATGGGCGTGTTTTCAGCTGCAGCAAGTTTGCCCCCAGCAGGGAAATCCAGAGGCTGCGTTTTCTCATCATCATCATCATCATCATCACCATCATCATCATCATCATCAGCGGCAGCATCATCAGCTATGGGCAGGGTCTCAGAAGTTACTAGGTTTTTCGACTCCTCTTCCTCCTCTCCCCCCTCCGTGCCGGGCAGTGGAACGTACGCCTGCGTGGTGTCAAACGCTAAGTCCTCCAGCCTCGCCCTCCTTAACCGCTGAGAGGCCTCCATGCTGCCACCTCCATAGGCCTGGGTCGCTTCCTGGTCCGAGCCCCCCACCAGGAAAGCCCTTCCTTGGGAAGTGGTGTTCCCGTACGCCTGGGTGTTCACCAGCTCCACCTCCACCTGAGGAGGACTGTAGGGCTGGGTGCTCTCTACGGTCTGATCGTGGGTCTGGAGGTTGCTGCTGTTGGACAGACCCAGCTGGAAGGAGCCACGGAGAGAGCTCTGGTCATCCTGCTCCTCTCCGGTCGAGGGCTCCAGGTCGTAGGCCTGCGTGGCGTCCAGGGTGGTGGGGTCTTCTGGGGAACTGGTTGGCTGGTCGCGGCCCTCTAGTACAAAGGACTGGGTCTCAGGCATGACGAAGTCGTCGTCCTCCTGGCTGTCTGAGCAGGAAGAGACGATAGGCCTCAGCGCAGGTGGGAAAGGACCTGGGAGCGGAGAAGACAAGTCAGAGACACAAACGCCTCACTTCCTGTTTCGGACTGATGATAGATTTGACCGTGGTCTCTCTGACGTCTCCAGGCTTTTTAAGACACCAGTAAGACAACTTACGTCTGAAGGGGTGTGGAGAACTATGGAAGACCTGTGTTGCCATCTCCTCCACTATGGAAACAGAAGAAAAAAAAGTTGACTTGCGGGGTAATAGAAATACTGTTTTTAAATGACATACGCAGCCCAAACACGAGAGATTACGTTACCTGCCGCTGAAGGAGCAGGGGAGCACGTCTGGGGGGGAGGAGAGATGGATGTCCCCTCAGGAACCTTCTCTCTAGACGGGCTACGGATCAGCATCGCCCCGGCCCCCTCCGGAACAGCCTCCTCCTCTTCCACGTCAGTGTCGCTGTCCATCCTGAACTCAGCAGGGTCAGGCGGACCCTCCGCAGGGGCGTCCGAGCGGGAGCTGGGCTCCGCCTCCTCCGCGGCCTCCGTGTCCGTGTCAGAGTCAGATGCGGTCGTCCTGGTAACGCCCGCGGTTGCCAAGGCAACTGGTGGGATCCCGGGTGGTGAGGGTGGTGTTGATGATGATGAGACAGGGTTTGTTGCAGTATAAACTATAGAAGCATCGTCTTCCAGGTCAGAATCAGATAAGATCTCCAGGTCTTCAGCTCTCGGGTCAAATGCAGTTAATGGTTTTGTGTCAGTAGCAACATCTGTAGGTTTACTAGTAGCGGTGTCTACGATGCTCTCATCTTCACTGTCAGAATGCAGCTCGAAAGCTGCAGCGGAACCTCTGGAATCTAGAGCTGTTCTGGAATGTTCTTCTTCTGTTCCAGACGTCGCGTCTCCTTTTCTGGAGTCCGTGTCGTTTTCAACCTCTACATCCGTGTCGCTGTCCAGGTGGAATTCTATTGGCTGGGCCGGAGACGGACGGTCAGCGGGCACGTCTGCCTGACGTGATGTGGACGTCGCCCCGGTAACGCTGATCGACGTCACATCCTCTTCCTCCTCTACGTCCGTGTCACTGTCTTGAGGGATGACGGACGGGCGAGGGACGGGAGCGCGGGCGGGTGATCCACGGCCGTCAGACGCAGACTTCAGATCAGAGACGTTTTCCGCTGTCTCGTCATCCTCCACGTCAGTGTCGCTGTCCATGTGGAAGTGTTCAGGGTCTGTTCTCAGATGTGCCTGGACCGGAGCAACTCCGTTCAGGGGCCCAAGAGCCCCGGTACCTGCAGGGCCCCTGACTTCCTGGTCCTCCTCTCCCTCCACATCAGTGTCACTGTCTACGTTCAACTCAAAACAAGCTCGGTCCGAAGCACCGAGAGGCAATCCGTCTCCCGTCGAAACGCTGACATCGTTTGACTGCTCCGCCGACGCTTCCGGTTCTCCGCTTGCGATTGGCTGGATCTCCGGTCCTCCTGGTGGTGTTCTTCTTCTCTCCTTTTCTTTCACTTCCTGCTGCTCTTGGCTGTCAGCCACGATCACCTGCGTCCTTTTAATGCTTGGCTGATTCTGTCTCGCTAGATCAGCCTCTCTCTCTTCGCTGAAGACGACTCTTTTACTGGGTTCAGCGGAGGACGAGGAAGGGGTCATAGGGCTGTTATAGGTAAACAAAAACAGAAAAAAAACAAACAGTGATCATTCTTGAGGGACACCTTTACAGGGAGAGCTTTATGAATATATCCTGCGATTAAAAATCATTAGAGAGACGGAATCACAACTTGAGAACACTATGAGTGTATGTTTTGTGCGAGACAAGTGATGGATGCAAGTTCTTTGGTTGGTTTGGATGTAGAGAATATCTCACCTCTCAGGAACGACATGACTTGTCGGACTCAGGAACGTTGAACAGGTGGGAGTCGACCTGCGAGAGTCTGAATCCGACCCTGAGATGAAGCGAGGATGGAGAAAGACGGAAAATAACTACTTCAGAATCTCAAACCATCTTCAGACCATCTCAATAACCATCCAATCGACACGTGCAAATCAAACACGCCGAATACATTTCCTCACCTACGAACGTCCGGTTTCTTTTTCTCCTTCCCTCTCGTTCTCCATCCGAATCCGAGTCGGACGCAGGCACCAGCGTGTCTTCAGACCGCGGCGTTTCCTGTCCAGGAGGCACCGGCTCGGTCCGGGACGGTACCTTACGCCTGGTCGACGCCCCCGCCACCTGGGCTTCATCGGTCGCCCCGTTCACACCCACCTCTGAATCTGTGCTGGTCTCTGACTTGTGACTTTTGCTCTGCAGATTCTCTCTGAGATGATCCTTCTCTTTCACATCCCTCGCTTCAGCTCGCTTCTCAGAGTGCTTTTTCCCAGGGCTCCGCTTGTCTCTGAGGTCAGCCATCTTGTTTCCAGGGCAGGGGATATACTGGCAGGGGATATCAGCTAGAACCAGACCGTCTCCCTCGCTGAGAGCGTACCGGACGTGAGGGGTCAGTTTGAACCTGCCTTTACGTGTCCCGTTCATGCTGCCCAGGTCCCACACCAGAGCTTCCATGGCGGCGTTGCCGCGACGACGACCGTTGCCTCGGGAGACGGATATGGAGATGACGGTGTGCTGCTTTGATACAGAGGAAGCGTGGAGAGGCAAGGAGCAGGTGGTTGGGTCTCGACCCAACATATTCTCTCCCAGGTAGAGAGGCAGCTCTGAAGGAGAGAGCGGAACACGAGTGCTCTAGTTGAGGGTGATCGTATTTACTTTTTGAAATATGCGTTCAAACAAAAAGACTGAACTCACCTGTCTCAGGTATGTGCACGTTCTTGAACACTCTGAGTTTAGCCAGTGGCTCTCCTCTCTTCTCCTCCTCCTTCTCCTCCTCATCTGACTCCAATATCGAGTCATCGAGAATCTGCTGTGTTGCGTCCATTAGCTACCACTAATACAAAAGAGTGGTGTACATTAGCTGACTCGGATCAAAGTTGACTATACCGTTTACAGAGGCCAAAAAATGGTAACTAGCCAGACACTAATGGCTGATTCAATGATTAAACACTGCAGTTTCGGTCAGTTACTTGGCGTAATAAAGAAACGTTTTTATTTCGAGATCGCTAATGCTAAATCGACTAAGTCGTGGAGACGGTGCATTTATATTCTTTTTTTTAGCTCGCACCTACTTAAAAAGTAATAGGGATAGCAGTATTTAGGACAAGAAAACACTCACCCTTGTTGAGTGCCCGAGAAGCGAGTGATTGTAGTGACTACTTCCTGTTGAAAAATAGACCCTCCTCCTTTCATAAAAACTCAACAGGGAATTGGTCGACTAGAACAGCAGTCCAGATTATCTAGGTCGCTATTGGGTTTTATCAATGCCATTCAAAATATGGATAGTTTGGTTGGACGAAGATTATTCCAAGTAACTATGTACCAACGTTCAACTTATTTTTCGCGCTTCTTAACGTGAGAGAAGGCGTGCACAAAGGGCGTGTTTTGTCAAATGGGCGTGTTCTTGTCGGTCAGTCAAAGTACTGACGATGCAAAATTACCCTGCCTGTCATCGTTTGTCATTTATGTATTCTATAAGTGTTAAAATTAGTATATATTGATGTTGTTTATCAACATAACATCATCCTCCTCATGAAATATGGAGCCGAAGCCGAATACCAAAATTTCTATTGACATAATAACTCGATTTTAATTCCTCTTTTCAGGTAATGAGGTAAAATACTGAGTCAAATAATGTGTTTACCATGACGCTGTTATGTTTAAATTCATTGTAGCGTGTGAATTGCAAGCATCCTATACTTGAAATTTCACTAATGCATTATATACATAGGCCTATGTATCAAGCAAAATGTCTGCCTCAGTGAAAAATATATATATATGCACAATAAACTCAGTTTTAAAAAGTTAGAAAGACAAGACTTTAATTTGGCAAATTGATTTATTTCCAGTCACAAAAGTGTCAAGTGTACTTAAATTTGTCTTATTCAATTCTAGAAATGCTCAACACTGTTTTTGCAGACAAAAGATTGCTTTTCCTCGTTACTCTGCTTCACTTTGGCCTTCCAGCGTGCCATCTCAAGCGTCGTCTTCAACTTCCTCGTCGAACTCGCCCTCCTCCTCCGCCGTGGCGTCCTGGTACTGCTGGTACTCGGACACCAGGTCGTTCATGTTGCTCTCAGCCTCGGTGAACTCCATCTCATCCATACCCTCGCCCGTGTACCAGTGGAGGAAGGCCTTGCGCCTGAACATGGCGGTGAACTGCTCGGAGATGCGCTTGAACAGCTCCTGGATGGCCGTGCTGTTGCCGATGAAGGTGACGGCCATCTTGAGTCCCCGGGGTGGGATGTCGCACACGGCGGTCTTCACGTTGTTGGGGATCCATTCCACGAAGTAGCTGCTGTTCTTGTTCTGGACGTTCAGCATCTGCTCGTCCACCTCCTTCATGGACATGCGGCCCCGGAAGACGGCGGCGACGGTGAGGTAGCGGCCGTGGCGTGGGTCGCAGGCGGCCATCATGTTCTTGGCGTCGAACACCTGCTGGGTGAGCTCGGGCACAGTGAGGGCACGGTACTGCTGGCTCCCCCTGCTGGTGAGGGGGGCGAAGCCGGGCATGAAGAAGTGAAGGCGGGGGAAAGGCACCATGTTGACGGCCAGCTTGCGGAGGTCGGCGTTGAGCTGACCGGGGAAACGAAGGCAGGTGGTCACGCCGCTCATGGTGGCGGAGACCAGGTGGTTGAGGTCGCCGTAGGTGGGCGTGGTCAGTTTGAGCGTGCGGAAGCAGATGTCGTAGAGCGCCTCGTTGTCGATGCAGTAGGTCTCGTCCGTGTTCTCCACCAGCTGGTGGACGGAGAGGGTGGCGTTGTACGGTTCCACCACGGTGTCTGACACCTGCGGAACAAGAAAGAGGACGTCTTTTGGAATTCTTAGATGTGACAACAACAACAACATTTAGAATTCTTAGACGAGACAACAACAGCATTTAGAATTCTTAGACGAGACAAAGATGCAATGTTTCTGCAAGGCAACGGAAGTAACCGCTGGTCTGGGAAGCAGTACCTTAGGAGATGGCACCACGCTGAAGGTGTTCATGATGCGGTCGGGATACTCCTCGCGGATCTTGCTGATGAGCAGGGTGCCCATGCCTGACCCGGTGCCCCCGCCCAGGGAGTGGGTCAGCTGGAAGCCCTGGAGACAGTCGCAGCTCTCAGACTCCTTCCTCACCACATCCAGGACCGAGTCCACCAGCTCGGCTCCTTCCGTGTAGTGGCCCTTGGCCCAGTTGTTACCTGCCCCACTCTGGCCTGAGGGAGAAGACGGGTGTCATTTGAGTTTGAGGAGAAAGATGGTCACTTGGTCACTTGTCTACATACCGAACACAAAGTTGTCAGGTCGGAAGATCTGTCCGAAAGGTCCCGACCTCACAGAGTCCATGGTGCCAGGCTCCAGATCCACCAGGATGGCCCTGGGGACATATTTACCACCTGCAGAGAGAGGGAGGGGGGGGGGAGAGAGAGGGGGAAAGAAAGAGAGACAGATGGAGAGAGAGGGGGAGAGAGAGGGGGAGAGAGAGGGGGAGAGAGACAGATGGAAAGAGAGGGGGAAGAGAGGGAGACAGAGGGAGAGTGCGAGAGAGAACGAGGGGGAGAGAGAGAGGGAGCAAATCTCACGTCAGCGAACGTACATGTCAGCTGTACTTTGAATGACATCACACTGCAAACTTCTCGAACTGGGAAGAGCCTTCTCACCAGTCGCCTCATTGTAGTAGACGCTGATTCTGTCTAGCTGCAGGTCGCTGTCCCCATGGTAGGTGCCTGTGGGGTCGATGCCGTGCTCGTCACTAATGACCTCCCAAAACTGAAGAGGGGAATCAGAGAGAAACCGCGTTCAGGTTCCAGTCACACATCCATCACCTGTAGAAACCCTCAGGTGAAGGTGTTGAACATCCCATAGTCACGGTCACTCATTCCTGCACCCCCAAGTCAAATATCCACTTAATTCCACATTATACAATCATGATATTAGCATATTCAGAGGCTACGTTGGTGGAATTGAATAGTGCCATTGAGACAGAGGAGGCATTAGGCTAGGAGATAGACAGAGCACAAAGGACCCTTGAAATCGTTCCCTAAGCAAATCAGAAAATGAACTTAACAGTTAACAGTCACACTGCTCTGAAAATGCTTGATCTTCTCAGGATCAGTATTCATGTCTGCTGGAGGACCGTGCCAGAGGGTGTAAGTACATTAGTGCTTGTGTGTGTGTGTGTGTGTTTTGCCTGCGCCGGGCGCAATAAGAGGTGTGTGACAGTCGATTGGGCTGGTGTGCGTGTACCTGTTGCCATGCCAGTTGGCCGTGTAGTCTGTGCGGTTGCTCGCACCGTGAGCGTCTGTTTGCAGACATTTGTTTGCATGTTAGTTGTCTGTTGCGTTGATTATTCATGCTGAGCAGCAGCATTAAAGGAGGATTTAGTGTAATCTGGATCAAACTGCCTGTATTTCAGCTCAGCGGTTAGGAGAGATTTGGGGTCCTTCTAAACGACATGGACTTAGTCTCACGCTGCGTTAGCAGAACCATCTGAGCTCAACAGTGAGAAAGAGATTGAATGAGGGCGGGGCGCCAAAAGGGATGGAGAGGACCAAGAGAGAGTAGGAATAAGACGAGAGAGAGAGTGGCTAAGCGCAGAGAGAGAGAGAGACGACGGAGTGCAATCGTATGAGATGAGGGGTAGAGTAGGAGTTGGCAAATCGGCCCAGATCACGAGAGAGGACAGTGCATTGGCAGAGAGAAGGGTGGATCTAGAGAGAGTGTGCTCCTGTAAATGGCCGCGAGAGAATGAGAGAGAGACCGAGAGAGCAAGGCCACGGGAGAAGATGAGAAGACCAGTGCAACGGCCACGAGAGAGAGAGAGAAG
>BROE01000014.1:16355555-16368055 GCA_036571765.1 Plecoglossus altivelis
TCCCCACCCCTAATCCTCTCCCCACCCTAATCCTCCACCGGTACCCTCCAACCCCCACCCTTGACCCTCCACCCTAATCCCCCACCCCCACACTAACCCTCCACCCTCACACCGTTCTCTATGTCCCTATAGCAGACTAGGTGTATACCAGGTGTATAGTATGATACCTGTGCAAGCAGATGATGTACCTTGGTATGACCAGTGAGTTGGATGTTCAAACTGCCTCTGTAGGTGAAGATCCAGGGGCAGAACAAGCAGATGCTGGCCACAGCCTGCCAGATGTTTATGGGGAAGTCTGAGCACGAGGTGTCCCAGATCGCCCTGGAGACCCTGGAGGGTCATCAGAGAGCCATCATCGCTCACCTGACTGTGGAGGTGAGGGAGCACGCGAGCGCGTGCGCACACACACACACACATACACACACACACACACGTACACACACTCATGCATACACATGCACACACACTCACACATGCACCCTCACACGTACTTTCTCGCACACGCATGCACACACACACACACACACACACACACACACACACACACACACACACGCACACACACACACGTCTGACAGTCTAACCACTGAAAAGACACTGTTCTAACCTTCTCGACAAACATCGCGTCATGTTCCCTCAGCTGTAGGACTGAGCTCATTGTGTGGTTTGGTTCTGTAGGGTGTTTCATTACTGCATGTTTGGCTGTTTTGCACATAAACCCACAGCGCTCCGTCTCCAAAAAGAGCTTACAAGCAATATCCTGTCTGGCTTTTCGGAAGACAAACTGAGGTCTGTCCCCCCCCCACCCCCCCCCTCCCCCCCCCCCCTCTTCTAAGATGATGCCAAGAAGGGTGTTTTAGTGTTCCCAACGTGGGAAGAAGTCATCCTCATTGTAAAGCACTGATCTGTTAGTAATGGGACGTTTGCCCAAGGATTTACCCCTCGATGTACTAACCTTGTACTCCATTTATTTCTTAATAGGCTGAGTCATTTGTGTGACTGATGGCTGTTGCTAAGTGCTTAGTATTAATGCTCACCACTCACTCGCTGCTGGTCTGAGGTAATGATTCACCTCCTGCTGTGGTTAGACAGGACAGAGGCTATCTAGTCTGTTTGCACCCAGGAAAATGGACAGGGAAGCACGTGTGGAGGATAACAGGCGAAAACATTAGAATTAGAACCCTGGAATGTTCCTCACGACGGAATCCCAAAGTTCTGTGGGTCATTGTTCTCACTGACAGAGTTGAGAGTTCCAATCTTCTCTGTGTTTCCTGTGTTATAAGTGGGTGTTGAATGCTTAGCAGTGCTCTGAATCCAGACTCCGCCTCTGTGGCTCTGACCGCTGTGTGGCGCCCCCTGCAGGAGATCTACCAGGACCGCAAGAAGTTCTCCGAGCAGGTCTTTAAGGTGGCGTCATCTGACCTGGTGAACATGGGCATCGGGGTGGTCAGCTACACGCTTAAGGATGTTCACGATGACCAGGTACCCCAACAAACCTCACCCCAACACACTCACATCTCCCCACACACACACCTCACCCCAACACACTCACACCTCCCCACACACCTCACCCCAACACACCCACACCTACACACCTCCCCACACACACACCTCACCTCAACACCTCCACACACACCCTCACCCCAACACATCCACACCTACACACCTCCCCACACACACACCTCACCCCAACACACACACACACACCTCACCCACACCCACACCTACACACCTCACACACGGCTCACCCCAACACACCCTCACCTCCCCACACCCACACCTCCCCACACACACACCACATTACCAGCTACACACTTATTTTAAACTTGTCTTCCTGTTCTGTACCTCTCCCCCCCCCCGTCCCTCCATCAGGGCTATCTGATCTCCCTGGGTAAGGCCAGGACTGCCCAGGTGCAGAAGGATGCCAGGATAGGAGAGGCTCAGTACAAACGTGATGCTGTCATCAGGGTAAATGGAAGCACAAACTGTTGGATTTAGGTGTTAGCAGTTCATTGGGTTTGTTTCGGGTAAAAAAAAAAAAAATTTTTTATCCCACTTTCTCACTGTCTCTGTTCTTCTTGGTGTTCTTCATATCCTCCCCCTCACCTGATTCTCTCCTCATCTCCTCCTCATCCCCTCCTCTTCCTCCTCATCCCCTCCTCCTCCTCATTCCCTCCTCACATCCCCCTCCTCCTCATCCCCTCCTCACATCCTCCTCATCCCCTTCTCACATCCCCTTCCTTCTCTTCATATCCTCCTCCTCCCCTCTTCATGGCCCTCCTCTCCTCCTCCTCCCTTCCTCCTGGTTGTGCGTGTAGGAGGCCCACGCCATGCAGGAGAAGGTGTCTGCCCAGTATGTGAATGAGATCCAGATGGCCATGGCCCAGAGAGACTACGAGCTGAAGAAGGCCACCTACGACTACGAGGTCAACACCAAGAAGGCTGAGTCTGAGATGGCTTACCAGCTTCAGGTACCTGCCTCCTCACCTGGGGGCCTCCTCACCTGAGGGCCTCCTCACCTGGGGGCCTCCTCACCTGGGGGCCTGCGCACCTGGGGGCCTCCTCACCTGGGGGCCTGCTCACCTGGGCTGGCGTGAAGGCCGGTGCTTCTGAGGCCTGTTATGGAGGGGAGTGGAGGGGAGGGAGGATGGGGGAGGGAAGATGTTCCACAAAGCTAGTTTACAAAACAAGCTGGGCTCTAGTCAGTAACTTTCCCTGCCGTAAGCCTGGCTTTTTCTGTCTAACTGGCTTTCTGGAACAAGACCCTGCTTGTTTTTGTTTTAGCTGAACTGGAAGATTTGCTGTGAGGGCCCAGATAAACCATGCTTGAGCTATTAACTGTGTTGGCTGTTAACCAAAGGTACAGAATGTACAGAAAGTGTAACAAACGTATGTGCTAAGAGGAGGGTAAAAAAAAAAGTATGGCTTAAAGTTCAATGGGCCTGAACTCTCCCTCTCTTCCCCCTGCCTGCCTGGCTCCCTCTCTCTCCCCCCTGCCTCCTTCTCTCCCCCTGCCTCCCTGCCTCCCTCTCTCTCCCCTCTGCCTCCCTCTCTCTCCCCTCTGCCTCCCTCTCTCTCCCCTCTGCCTCCCTCTCTCTCCCCTCTGCCTCCCTCTCTCCCCCCTGTCTCCCTCTCTCCCCTCTGCCTCCCTCCACTCCAGGTGGCCAAGACCAAGCAGCACATTGAGGAGGAGACCATGCAGGTGAAGGTGGTGGAGCGCAGCCAGCAGATCCTCCTGCAGGAGCAGGAGATCCTGCGGAAGGAGATGGAGCTGGAGGCCCAGGTCAAGAAGCCTGCAGAGGCTGAGAAGTACCGCCTGGAGAGGCTGGCCGAGGCCTCCAGGTGAGAGGCTGCAGGAGGTGGGGCAGGGGAGGAACCTGGGGGGGAGGAACCTGGGGGGAGGCTGGGTGCAGGAGGTGGGGCAAGGCAGGGGAGGAGGCTGGGGGAGGCTGGCTGCAGGAGGTGGGGCGGAGCAGGGGAGGAGGCTGGCTGCAGGAGGTGGGGGGAGGCAGGGTGGGAACCTGGGGGGAGGCTGGCAGAATGAGCTGATGGTGGGCGTGGCTTTCTCCCTCTTCTCTCTCCAGACTGCAGCTCATCATGGAGGCTGAAGCTGAAGCTGAGTCCATCAGAGTAAGAAGGACCTCACTTCTAGTACAGTGTCTCTCTCTCTCTCTCTCTCTCTCTCTCTCTCTCTCTCTACTGCTCTGTCTCTCTCTCTATCTTTCTCTCTACTGCGCTCTCTCTCTCTCTCTCTACTGCTCTGTCTCTCTCTCTGTCTTTCTACTGCGCTCTCTCTCTCCCTGTCTCTCTCTTTCTGTCTACTGTCCTGTCTCTCTGTATCTCTCTACTTTGTTTCTCTCCTCCCTGTTTCCTCTCTTGCCTCACCCTTGGTATCAGTTTCATGATATCCATGCTGCCTTCTGACAGCCTGTCACACCCACCCTCTTATCTCACAGTGTCCCTATTGCGCTCTCTCGCTCTCTCTCTCTCTCTCTCTCTCTCTCTCTCTCCCTTCCTGTCCCTCTCGCTCTCTCTCTCTCTGTCCCTATCAGTTTCTCTCCCTTTCTGTCCCTAGCTGTCTCTCCTTGGCTCCCACCCCCTCTCTCTCTCTTTCCAGTAAGCTAATATCTATTCCAGTCCATGCTGTGGCTGTAGTCTAAAGTGCTGCGTGTGCTTTTGTCTCCTCAGATGAAGGGCGAGGCTGAAGCCTTTGCTCTGGAGGCCAAGGGCAGGGCTGAGGCTGAGCAGATGGCCAAGAAGGCGGAGGCCTTCCAGCAGTACAAGGAGGGCGCCATGGTGGATCTGCTGCTGGAGAAGCTGCCGCTGGTCAGTCTGAACACGGACGCCTGATCACATGAGAGTCCCTGACCTCTCTCTCTCTTTCTCTCGCTTGCTCGCTCGCTCTCTCTCACTCTCTTGCTCGCTCTCGCTCGCTCTCTCGCTCCTGCTCTCTCTCACTATCGAAGCACTTACAATGCGGTGTAATTAAAGGAAAGCGATGACTTGCTTGTCCGTCTGCTGACTGTCCTCCCATCCTCTAGATGGCGGAAGAGATCAGCAAGCCTCTTTCCATGGCCCAGAAGATCACCATGATTTCCAGCGGCGAATCCGAGGTGGGCGTGGCCAAACTGACTGGAGAAGTCCTGGACATCATGACCCGACTTCCTGAGACTATACAGAAACTGACTGGAGTCAAAATCTCAGTAGGTGGAAGGGAGGAGGAAGGGGAGGGGGGGGAGGAACGGGAGGGAGGGGGGAAAGGGAGTGTTTTTTCCCTCCATACTTTACTAATCTTTTACCTTTTGTCATTTCAGGTGAATTAACTTCCTGGCGTCTGAGTGCAGTGAAATAGCAAGAAAAGCAGATCTGGAGGTCTATATCTTCCCTCCAGAGCATATTTACTCTAATTCTCTATTCTGTGTGTCTGTGTGTCTCTCCTGCACTCTAACAAGGCCTCCTTCGTCTGGGGCACTGAGCTGGAAGCTCAAACTGGGGATCTGAGAACTGCCATGAAAGCTTAAAGGTTGGGAAATCAGGGAAGGAAATTCACAGGCCATGTTATCACATGTCCTCATCTACAGGACCACTAGTGGCTGAAGGAAGCAGTGAAACTAGCACAGCAAGATTTTTCTTATCTTGCTCAGCTTTTGGACCCACATTTTAGCTCTTTTTTTCATTATTTTTACGACCAACCTTTTTTTCCAGCAGTTTTCGAATCCAAAAATCGAGCGTTTCAACAAAACCGTTGTTCCGTTTCGATTTTCTCATCGATTCACTTGATGAAGTTGTCGTCCATCTCAGTACCTTTTTAGATGAGAGGAGGCAGTAGGAAAATGTTGCTTTTAACGTACATTGGTGACTACTACGATCTGATTGAATGACTATTTTATGATGACAAAATGAAGATGTTTCCTCATTTGAAATCTTCTAATCAAGCATGTCTAAGTTCTTTGTAGCACGTAGCAGGAATGTTATCTATCGTATTAGCTTTAGTTTGCTTAACGCCTGCTCTGTGGGAAAACAACAGAAGTCTAGTTGGAGCTAACCTCCTAACTTTGCCTTAGTTGGCGTTTTTTTTTGTTTGTTTTAGTAACCTGGATGAGACGTGTGCTCAGAGTGTGTGGCTATGTTGTCCTTACCTCAGTTCTGTACTGTGAGAAGGAGGTCTGGAGGTGGGAGCTTCGCTTCCTGTCAAGTGAAAGGTGGTAAAGGAAGTGGCGATGGTGACGTTCGGGGCGATTTCCTGTTCGTGAGACTTGGCGGCGTGTTCGTGTAGTCGGTTGTATAGGTCAGGTGGATCATGTGAACTCGCCAAAGGACAGTGAACTCTGACCTTAAGGTTTCTTGAAACATATTTAAAATACTCCCAACGCTTTTTTTTGTTGCTTTTTTTCTTCATGTTTATCTACAGTGAAAATACACACCTGGGATCAGACATAACTATAATATGTTGAGTGCATTTTGCTGGTTACTTTTTGTAATTTGGGGTTAGGATTGTATCAACATGCTGCTACGGTTAGTTCTGTTTTAGTTTATATACCTCAAGAATGAACACAACTCCCTCTGATTATCCGTGTATCGTGTGACTTCAAAGTGCCTGAATATTTTATAGCCCTCTGTCGACCAACTGACAAGTGCGTCAGCCAATCAGAAGTTAGATGCCTTAATTCTGACTGTTTTTTCCCTCTGTCTAGGTTGCTGTTAGATTAAGATCGTCATGTGTCTACCCTATACAGTGGCCAAAACAATACTTACCTAACGTTTGAGAATGTACAATAGTTATGTATATATATATATCTTCACACATTAAACAATCTGATTTTTGTAACTCAACTCTTGTTTTGTTTTGTTGATTCCTTTTTACAAAGTTCCGGTTGAATTGTCAAAGGACGACTTTAGATCGTTTTCACGTCAGTCGCCATTAAACTGAGATGTCTTACCTGCTTTTATTTGAAAAGATTAATTTTATTAAAACATCTACAAAAATGGACAGCACGATGAATTACAATGACATCAAGGTAGCAAGCTTTCTACAAGGAAACGAGAGACTCCCCCAAAATATAGCAAAAGAATTTCCAATATATTAGGGAACAAAATCAGAATTCCGTTCTTCAAATATGTACACGCCGTTAGGTTCTGTTTCAGAGACTAGAGAACAAAATCACTGACATCAAGGAGTGTCTGAGTAAAAACAGAATGTAAAAAAATATGGGTTTAGTCCAACTACAGTGTATCAAAAATGACCAATCAACAGGCGCATAGTGCATTCACATGACATGACCACGACCTTTCACACTCATTCAATCAGTAAACAGGGGTTACTTAATAATTCAGCTGGACAACGAATACAGTTCTGTACAATCAGCAAGGTAGATCACCTACCCTGGTCATCTTAGAGGCCTATACGTCATACTACAGAAGTTTACTAAACGGCGATGCGTACTGCGTTTAACGCGCTTTGTGCTCCCGGATGTTTTTACGCTCCTGGTCGGTGTTTGGGCACGAGGCTTCTGCCAGGAGGACGTGCGTCTGCGTGGCGTCTGCGTGGCGTCTGCGTGGCGTCTGCGTGGCGTCTGCGTGGCGTCTGCGTGGCGTCTGCGTGGCGTCAGCGTGGCGTCAGCGTGGCGTCTGATGTTAAATGAACAGAGAAGGAAGCCAAACGCAAGGCTACTTCTTCTATGGTTGGCCAGGAGTCGCTTGGGAGTTCTGCGTGTCGTGAGCTAAGGGGGTTACCCTCGTACCAGGAGACATGCTTTTTAAAGTGCAGCTGGTTGGTGAAAAGGGGGATTTGCATGGCTGTCTGTGACTGGCCAAAGTCAAACGTGGTTTGTGGTTGGATCTGCTGAAGATGTTTGCGAGAGCTCGGATGTGGGCGCAGTAACATACAGCTTCTCTCAACAGTCCCATTTTCCTTTTGAAAGCTCACTTCCTGTGCCTGTGGTCTCACTTCCTGTGCCCGTGTGCCCTCTGCTGGACACCTAACAGGTACGACAGCGTGAGGCTCCTCTTCAATACAGGAAGTGACTGTGGCGTGGAACAGCAGGGGAGGGGCGTGGAGGACAAATATCGTCATGGCGCCCTCGTCGTGGGGGGGGGGGTCGTCTAGCCCCAAATGTCTTTGTCGAAATTCTGGGGTTCGACGTTGCGTTTGGACTCTTCAGTGGGGCATCGTTGCCCGTGTCTGACCCAGCCTGAGTGGAGCGAAGCGGGAGAAAGGACCGGACACGCCAGCCAGTCGTGACAAGAACCACAAACTGACCTGGGTCTCCTCTGAGAGGGTGTGTCGTGCTCGGAGGCGGAGCTACGGAGTATATCCTGTGTCTGGCTTTCACCAGTTAGCTCCGGGTTTTTACACATCGCCATCGAAAATAACCGCAAAGCTACAGCAAGCATGATACAATCTGGACCTAACCGTACGGCACGGACTGAACGCAGGGAGCTGCTGTTCTGTGTTCTAGGATGAAGCTGTTCTGTGTTCTAGGATGATGCTGTTCTGTGTTCTAGGATGATCCCGTTCTGACGGACTGTTTCTGGCTTTGATCTGGCTTCAGTTACGTCATCAGGCGCGCGTTACGAAGGGTTAACGGGAGTCATTGAAGCTTTCTGGGGTCACTAGCTTGAAGAAACAACATCTGAGTCATTTGAGAAACAGCGTGGGAATCATTAGAGATACGACAGGTCTGTAAGCAGAATGCAGGTAACCCACCACCAGTCATTGTTTTTACATTCATGATGAGATGCACGTGATGCAGGTGTGGTACTATGGTCTACAGTACCTTAGGGGGGCTACAGGTGTGTGTGTGTGTGTTTGTGTGTGTGTGTGTGTGTGTGTTAGGGTGGTAGGGTGGTTGTGTGACTGCAAACCGAACCAGCGGTTTCTCATCCTCCCTCCCTCATCCTCTCTCCCCCTCCCTCATCCTCTCTCCCCCTCCCTCATCCTCTCTCCCCCTCCCTCATCCTCTCTCCCCCTCCCTCTACACCATGTTCATGGCGTCCTCGGTGAGGAAGGCGTGGATGTGGGCGAAGGAGGGGCGGAGCTTGCAGTCTCTGTTCCAGCAGCTCAGCATGATCTCATACAGACCCTGCGGACACACGGCCGGTCTGGCTCAGGGTAAACTGGGGGAGAAGGAGGGGGGAGGGAAGAGGGAGGGCGGGGGGGAGGGGAGGGGGAGGAGGGGGAGAAGGGAGAGAAGAGAGAAAGAGGCAGGAGGAAGATAAGGGGGGGAGAGAGTGGAACACTTGGTGTCATGTTGTGTCGGGGGGAAAAAAGTCAACAACAATTTTAACGATAAAACGTTTTCCCAGAAAAGTGTACACTTTACCCATCATTGCTAAATGTGATGAATGTCACAAATGGGTCTTTGTGGTGTGTGCGCGTATGTATGTGTTGTGTGTGTATGTGGTGTGTTGGCGGCGTATGTGTGTGTGCGGTGTGTGCGTGTGTGGTGAGCCTACCTGTCTGCCCGTGGTCTCTGAAGAATTCTCCTGCGTTGTCGATGACCTGCTCGTCAGTCAGGTTGGAGTATGGCTGCTCCTGACAAACACTTAACATCTCCCACAGAGTCACACCAAACGCCCACACGTCACTGGCCGTGGTGAACTTACCTGAACACACACACACACACACACACACACACGCAAACACAACGTCGTGATTGGGATGCTCACAAAAATATCTGTCAAGTCAAAACAAAAACACATTTTTCCCCCTCAAATCCATGAGGACTTTTAGCTGAAGTCCATAGTTTTGCTGCCCAAACCCCTCTCCTCCCTCCTCCATATCCTCCTCTTCCCCTCTCTCCCTGTCCCTTTTCTCCTTCCTCCTCCCCTCTCCTCTCCTCCCTGCCTCCTCCCTTCACTCCTCCCTCTCCTTCCACTCCTTCCTCTCCTCTCTCTCCCTCTCCTTCCACTCTTCCTCTCCTCTCTCCTCCTCCCCTCTCCTCTCATCTCCTCCTCCCTCCTCCCTCCCCTCCCCTCCGTCCTCCTCCCCTCTCTCCTCTCCTCCCTCTCCTCTCGGCTCTCCTCCCTCCCTCCTCCCTCCCTCCTCCCTCCCCTCTCCTCCTCCCTCCCTCCCTCCGCTTCTCCCCCTCCTCCCTCCCCTCTCTCCCTCTCCTCCCTCCTCCCTCCTCCCCTCTCCTCTCTCCTCCCGTCTCCTCCCTCCCCTCACATCAGTATACACTCCCAGGCCATCCAGCGTATGGGTAGCACAGCACGGCCCTGGATGCGGTAGTAGTCTCCAGCGTACAGGTTCCTGCTCATCCCAAAGTCTGCGATCTTGATGGGCCTCTCTCCCCCGCTGTCTCCTCGCTCGCCCCCCACCAGGCAGTTGCGCGTGGCCAAGTCACGGTGGACAAAGTTCAGGGATGACAGGAACTTCATCCCCGAGGCTATCTGGCTGGCCATGGAGATGAGGGCTGGGTAGCTGGGAGAGGAAGAACAAAGTTACGGAGGAAGAGGAGGACATGGAAACATACATGGCAGGACAGCTGGAGAGATGTCTAAAATAAGAACCTAAAAGTCATAGTTGCATCTGCATTTTTAGTCCTAAAAATCTGTACGGTAGTTCAAATCTAAAGTGTCTGTCTGTGTGTCTGTTTGTCCTGGTGTTGTGTGTGTTACTTGTGCAGGTGTGTTGGGTGTGTGTGT
The DNA here is from genome assembly GCA_036571765.1 of Plecoglossus altivelis. Lineage (NCBI taxonomy): Eukaryota > Metazoa > Chordata > Actinopteri > Osmeriformes > Plecoglossidae > Plecoglossus > Plecoglossus altivelis. The sequence continues at coordinate 16,365,702 of BROE01000014.1, forward strand.
GTGTGTTACCTTTGATGAAGGTGTGTTGGTGTTACCTGATGAACAAGGTGTGTTATGTGTGGTGTGTTTTCCTTAAGGACAGGTGTGTTTGTGTGTGTGTTCCCCAGTGGGGCGGGGCTGGGTTAGTGTCCAGTGAGAGGGGGGCGGGGCTGGGTTAGTGTCCAGTGAGAGGGGGGGTGGGGCTGGGTTAGTGTCCAGTGAGGGGGGGCGGGGCTGGGAGAGCAGGCTGGCAGGATGAGACGGCACACCTGGCGTTCTTGGAGGCGTCTGGCCTCAGGATCTTTACAGCCACCAGCAGGGGGCGCCCTTTCCTCACGTTGAAGGGAAACTCTAAGTTAGGCAGGTCCTGAGGACTCTCGATCTCACACAAGTGCACCTGAAGAAACACACACACTGGTTACCTGGAGTCACCTACACACACACACACACACACACACACACACACACACACACACACACACACACACACACACACACTCTTTCTTCCCAGCTTCTGATTCATCGTCCTTCTTCTCCAGTTTCATATGCACAGGCATTTGACTATTTTCATGTGTGAAATATGGAGAATCAAAGATGTAGATGCATGTCTGGCAGAGAATATTTAAATATGAAGAACTTGCATATGAAATAATATTCAAGGCCCCTTTTCCACTCTCCCAAATCACCAAGGTCATATGTAATACTTTTTACATTTGCAAACCTAAATAGCTTTACTAGTAACCTTGGCACACTCCCTCACCCAAATCTTGTCCCCCTCTCCCCTCCTCCCCCCCTCCCATAACTCTTTAATTTAGCCCTTCCCCACATCCTCCCCCCTTCACCTCCCTCATACTTCACACTCCCTCCTTCCCCAGGACTCTTACCCCCTCCCCTCCAAAGAACTCTCCCCTCTCCCTCCCTCTCCTTCCCCGTACCTCTCCCCCCCTCCTCCTCTTTCTCACCTCTCCCCTCCCCCTCCTTCCCCATACCTCTCCCCCCCCTCCTCCCCTTTCTCACCTCTCCAAACTGGCCCTCCCCCAGCTTCTCCTTGAACACCAGACACTGGCGCGGCAGCTCCGGCAGGGGGGCGGAGTCTGCTCCGGGGCTGGGCGTGGTCAGGGCGGGCACGGCGTACGTGTTGTTGCCGCTGACGCCCTGCAGGCTGACGATGTCGGCCTCGGCGTAGTGGGGCACGCTGGGGGGCAGCGGGGGAGACACGGGGGGAGACAGGGAGGGGTAGGGAGGGGCGCCGGGGTAGGGCGGGGGCTCCTCCTGCGTGGGAGGGAAGCTCTTCTCCAGCTCCCTGTCCAGGCCGCAGGCTGGGGAGGAGGAGGAGGAGGAGGAGGAGGAGGAGCGATCAGCGGGAGGGGAAGGATAGTGTTTTAAGATCCTCTGGTTTACTTTAGCATGTGGAGAGAGTATTTGTGTTGGGGAGACATTTTGTTATTGTTGAATTTTCAGACAGCATTCGTCAGATGACTGAAGTATAAGAGGTAAGTGAATGGGTGAGTTTTCATGCACACAGACTGTCTCACCAATCTATCCTGCTCTCCCACCTCAGCCTCAGCTTTCCTTTTACAGAACCGCCCCTCTAGAGCGGTGTTTAGTTTGGCCTCTGTAAGCGGCCGTGTGTGTGGTCTAGAGGAAGATGCCTGTTTTGGATGAGTGTTTCTGGAGTGTTCCGGGGGTCCGGGCCTGGGCAGAGCAGGGGGGCGGGGGCCCGCATGTTATCCCCGGTGAGAGAGCTCTTACCCTGGGGAACATTGAGGTTCTTTTCCTGAGTTGGGGAGGTTCTGGGCACAGCCAGGGGCCAGGAGGCTTGTGTCTGATCTGACAGGAGCAGGTGATACGCTGGGTTGTTTAACAGCAAGGCTGGGACACACACACACACACACGACACACGACACACGACACGTGCGATGAAAACAGACATGACCACGTGTACACGGACGGGGAGAACAAAACCAAAATTACAGGACGAGCACAATAACACAGAACACCAAACAACAACATCAGAACAGACAGCAAATCTGTTATAGAGCAAGCAGGGAGGGAGGGAGGGTGCAGGGAGGGAGGGGGGAGTGCAGGGAAGGAGGGATGGGGTCAGGGAGGGAGGGAGGGAGCGGGGCAGGGTAAGGAGGGAGAGGGGGGGAGCACAGTCCAAACAGCATGGTGAGGGGGAACAGGCAGAGGTTAAGACAAGTCGGACCATGCGGGAGAACAGTCCCCCAGGCAGTCAGAATAATGTTTGTGTTCCATCCTGTTGTTCCCTGGTCTAACATGGTGCTAGTACTGGAGACTAGGACAAGAAACGCCTCCCTCATCTCTCTATCTCTCTCCCTCCCTCATGCTCTCTTCCTCCCTCATCTCTCTCT
>BROE01000014.1:16373055-16377098 GCA_036571765.1 Plecoglossus altivelis
CCAGAGGCACCGGCAGGACCAGCTCTGGGGACCAGGGCTGCAGCAGGCCAGGCTTGAACTGACACTCCACCCTGCTGAAGACCCGCACGCCCTGGGTGTGGCGGTTGTTACTGTGCACCTGGAGGAGAGAGGGAGGGAGGGGGGGGGGGAGGGGAGGGATGAGGGGAGGGTAACAGGAGGGATGAGGGGTGGGTGAGAGGAGGGATGAGGGCAGGTTGAGAGGGGGGGGGGACAGGAGGGATGAGGGGGTGAACAGCAGTCAGTGGCAGAACAGATTATAAACATGTTCCACAGGGAACAAGGTAAACATGTTTCCAACTTCCTGAACCTTATGGCCCGAGCGCTGTTTCATTAACTGAGACGAAATAATGGGATTCAATTAAAGTAGAGAAATGAAACCGTTTTTTAATCCTGTCGAGACTTAATTGCTTCAGCGCGATGGGGTGTTTGGCACAGACACAAAGAATGGACGAGAGGAGCGTGAGAGAGAGGAGGAGAGGAAGGAGGAGGCTGAAAAACACATCTCAGACAATCCTTTTTTACAGCTTACAAGAAAGTCATGACCACAGAGAGAGAGAAGGAGGGAGAGAGACAAAGGGAGAGGGAGACAGAGAGAGGGAGGGAGACAAAGAGAGAGGGAGACAGAGAGAGCGAGGGAGAGAGAGGGAGACAGAGCGTGGGAGAGAGGGAGACAGAGAGAGTCTGAGAGAGAGAGACAGAAAGAGAGAGACAGAGAGAGAGAGAGACAGAGAGACAGAGAGAGAGATGACTATAAAAGAGCTGATATATTGGGTGCCAATGCTGGCTGGCGAGAAAGCGAGGGAGAGAGCGAAGGAGAGGGAGGGGGAGTCAGAGAGAGCGAAGGAGAGGGAGGGGGAGTCAGAGAGAGCGAAGGAGAGGGAGGGGGAAATGGAAAGGGGGATTTTAACGAGCAGAATAGACGGCAACAGTAGATCTCAGAGATAGGGGAGTGGGAGCAGGGAGGAGAGGAGAGAAAGGTGAGAGGGGAGGAGAGGTGAGGAGAAGAGGAGGACAGGGAGGTGAGAAGGGAGGAGAGGAGCGAGGGAGGTGAGAAGGAAGGAGAGGAGGAGAGGAAGAGCTGGTGGTGGAAGGGCTCCACTGACAGGTTAGTCATTAAGCTGACACTCGCTGTAGGGCCAGAAACTTGGCTCTAACTGAATACATGTGTAGGAACACACACACACACACACACACACACGCGCACGCACGCACGCACAAAACACAAAACACAAAACACAAAACACACACACACGCACGCCGCACGCACGCACGCACGCACGACGCACGCAGACACACACACACACGAACTACGCCACACACACACACACACACACACACCACACGCACAACGCACACGCACAACGGCACACACACACACCACACACCCACAACGCTAACTCAAATGCTCTCACAAAACTTGCTCTCTCTCTCTATCTCTCTCTCTCACACACACACCTACACACACACACACACACCACCACACACACACACACACACACACACACTTACTCAGACATGCTAACTCATGCTCTGCAACCTGTCTCTTCTCTCTATCTCTCCTCTCTTCCATCCCCCCATCCCTTTCTCTCTCCCTCACACAAACAACCACACAAACAAACACACACACACACGCTGAGGCGCTGGGGGAACAGCTGCTTCCCTAGACACAGAGGTGGACCTGTAACTGATTCTATCTGAAGGTGGGGGGCTCTAATAGGTCAACAAACCCCTCTGGGTTAGACTGCCCCCCCTTACCCCCTTACCCCCCCTTCACCCGCCCTCATCTGGGGGGGGGGGGTTAGAACGGAGTAGGTTCGGACGTCCCAGATGTTGTTGTAGTGGCCCGTTCTAACCCCCCACCCTTCAACCCCGCCTTGTCGTCGGGGGGGGGGGGGGGGGGGGGGGGGGGGTTGTTAGAACGGGCCACTACAACAACATCTGGGACGTCCGAACCTACAGTCCCAGCTATGGTGCCCTTAAAATCTCTGCTGTTCAGAGTCTCTTCGTCTGTTTCCTTGTACAGAGAGGTGACCCTGCAGGTATAAGCCTTTACACCGTCCAGGATAAGTGATAGTATAACTACAAGCAGATGCAAAGTGTCTCCTGGAAGCTCTTCAGCCGAGCGTGCAGGAGGGGAGCAACATCGGCTTGTCTTACAGGCAGGAAGGCAGGAAGGCACGTCAGAGGAGGTTAGTGAGGGGATGCCTTTGGGAACGGGACAGGAGTACATGTCACGTCGACCTCAGAGAACGCTGGCTACGGGGTGGGGGGGGGGGGGGGTTGGAGGGCAGGGGCAGGTTACTTGTTAGAAACAGCTAGAAACTTTGGGAAAGAGTAATAAAAGGACAGAGAGGCTTGAGGGAGATAAGACGGCTTATCTGTGGCATTTCAACAGCCTGGGAGAGAGGGAGGGATTTAACACAGCACGGCCATGTCACACACACACACCCTACACAGCAACACCCACAAGGTTCAAACACACAAGGTACCCACAACAAAACTACGACACAAGGGTACACACAAACACACAAGGTACAACACACACACAAAATCACGGTAAACACAACATAACAAGGTACACACACACAAGTGACATAACACACACACGTAACACACACAGGTACACACACGGACACACAGGTAACACACACCACACCCAAACAGGTAGCACACACACACACAAGCAAGGTACCCACACACCCACACGCACTAGGTACACACACATATACAAGGTACACACACACAAGGTACACACACTCACACTGACACACACACCACAAACATATTTATGCACACACAAGCACACACTTTTTTTTACACACACACATACACAAGGCACGCACACACAAACAGCACGCACAACAAGGTCACACACACGGGACTGAGGGCTAAGTAAGCGTCCTGATCATAGTGTGGGTACACTGTATGTACGATGGGAATTAAAACCGGTCAATTAGGGCTCATGGAGGGTGTATTCCACCCTAAACCAACATTCCAGGAATATCCCACAAGGCCCACAACAGGAACATAACTCAAACAGAGTTGCTTCATAGACTAAACCCCCAAACCACAGAGGCCTCCCGCAGACAATGATGCAACTAAGTGGCTCCTAAAGTTGCTCACCGCTGACAACTGAAACCATGATGATTAACAACAGCAAAAATGAGAAACAAATGAAACATTGCAGCCAGTCAGTGTTGCTACCGGCTGGCCGCAAGGTCGGGACAAAACCACCGAGAGACGAGTCCAAGTTCAATTCTTGATTTAAGGAGATAGAGGTGGTTGGGTTTGCTGAAACCAGGACAAAGAGAGAGAAGCAGAGAGAGAGACACACACACGGATCCCTCTCTCCTTTTCCCTTCCCTCCTCCTCCACTCCTCTCCCTCCTCCCTCTCCTCTGCCACGTCCATCCCTCCTCCTCCCTCCCCTCCCTCTCCTCGCCCTCCCGTACTCCTCCTCCCTCACACCTCCTCCTTCTCCCCTCCCCCTCCGGTACCTGCATGGTGTGGAAGATGCGGACGTCCTCAAAGTGGAACTCTATGTCCACGCTGCCCTGCCCCAGCGCCTCGCGGCTCCAGCCCAGGTAGTCGTACCCGGCCCACACCCTCAGCTCCTTGCTCTCGGTGAAGTCATCACCTCCCAGGACGCCATCGCACAGCTGGCCCAGACCCTCCGAACTGGACCCGCACACACACGCAGGCACACACACACGCATGCACACACACACCGCACGCACGGACCGCACACACAACACAACAACACACACACAACGCGCGCACACACACATACAACACAACCGCAATGAGTTATGACATTACATACGCTGTACTGTGTGCTAAGAGAACAAGATACAGTCGTAGGCTGGTAGTAAAGAACTGCTCAAGCGAACATGTTCTCTTGCAGAACATGTTCTCTTGCAGAACATACACTCACTCACCCTGTCAAATGAAAACACACACACACACAGGGTCAACCTCTGCCTCCCCAAGGGTCTGTCACACGCACACATCTGCTGCGAGAGC
>BROE01000014.1:16377665-16390432 GCA_036571765.1 Plecoglossus altivelis
CCCTCCCGTCCTCCCTCCCTCCCTCAACCACCCTCCCTCCTCTCCCTCCCCTCCCCCCTCCGGTACCTGCATGGTGTGGAAGATGCGGACGTCCTCAAAGTGGAACTCTATGTCCACGCTGCCCTGCCCCAGCGCCTCGCGGCTCCAGCCCAGGTAGTCGTACCCGGCCCACACCCTCAGCTCCTTGCTCTCGGTGAAGTCATCACCTCCCAGGACGCCATCGCACAGCTGGCCCAGCCCTCCGAACTGGACCCTGACACACACACGCGCGCACACACACACGCATGCACACACACACACGCACGCACGCACGCACACACACACACACACACACACACACGCGCGCACATGTACACACATACACACACACACACCAATGAGTTATGACATTACATACGCTGTACTGTGTGCTAAGAGAACAAGATACAGTCGTAGGCTGGTAGTAAAGAACTGCTCAAGCGAACATGTTCTCTTGCAGAACATGTTCTCTTGCAGAACATACACTCACTCACCCTGTCAAATGAAAACACACACACACACAGGGTCAACCTCTGCCTCCCCAAGGGTCTGTCACACGCACACATCTGCTGCGAGAGCGTCTGGATTGCGTCAAACCCGTTAGCTCACCCGCAAAGAAAACTTTTAAGGCTCGTTTAAGAGGCACATGTGAGTATTAACCCGCCTCCCCTCCCTCCGCCCGCCCGCCACCCTCCCCTTCCAGCCCGTCTCCCTCGACGATCCAGCCCGGAAACAGACCACAACTCCCTCTGTAAATAAAGACCAGGGCCTGCCAAGTCCACATCGTGTCATTCTTATTCGATTAGGTGGACGGGAAAATAAACAGTTTGGAGCGGGGCAGAATGAGGCGTCAGTGTGAAGGGTTTGGCTCAGACAGATGGAGCAACATAATGGGGCTTCGATTCAGACGGCCTTTCACTCTCTCAGCTGCCCTCCGCTCGCTCTTACACCGTTCTTCAGACGGAGCCATTGTTGCAGGCAACCTTGGTTGTCGTGGAGATCCGTGCATTCGGAGGACGTGATTGGCTGTTTGGGGGGGGATGGTGATTGGGTGCTCACCCTGCCTCTGTGCTGCCGTCGTAGGTGGAGTCGTTCAGGAAGACAGGAGAGCCAGACAGGTGCATCACATGGCCCACTGGTGCTGTGTATGCCTTCAGACCGTCTGAGAGAGGGGAGAGAGAGAGAGAGGGAGATGAAGGGAGAAGGGGGAGAGAGGTAGAGAGGGAGGAGAAGGGGGAGAGAGGGGAGAGAGAAGGAGAGAGGGGGAGGAGAGAGGCAGAGGGGGGAAGGGGGAGAGAGGGAGAGAGGGGGGAGAGGAGAGAAGGAGAAGGGGGAGAAAGGGAGGGGGAGAGGACAGAGGGAAAAGGGGGAGAGAGGAAGAAGGGGAAAGGGGGAGAGAGGGAGGAGAATAGAGAGAGAGGGAAAGGCGAGGGGGGGGGAGAGAGGGAAGAGAAAGCGGGAGAGAGAAAAAGAGAGGGAACCCAGGTGGGCGAGAAGAACGAGAGAGAGAGAGAGAGAGAGAGAGAGAGAGAGAGGTCAATCACAACACGCATAACATGCTTCATTACACTCAGCATTACTGAGGACATGACTCAGTGATCTGAATTCAGATGGCTTGAGCGGGCGCTGTACTCTCAGCGTCTCCTGGCTCCAGCTCCTGCAGGAGGATGTGATGTCAGACTGCAGGCCCAGGCAGGAGAGCTGAAACAGGCCTCAGACCTCACTGCCACCCGCTCCCACGACCTTCACCACACCATGACATCTCCTACAGAGCTTAGCTTCACCTGGGACTGGTGGGAGTTTGTGTGGGAAAGTGTGTGGCTCTGGCTGTGGAATAAGGAGAGCAAGAAGGGTGTTGGAGTGTGTGTGTGTTTGTGCATGTGTGTGTGTGTGTGCGTGTGTGCATGTGCATGTGTGTGTTTGTGCATGTGTGTGTGAGTGTGTGTCTGTGTGTGTGTGTGTGTGCATGGGAGGGAGGTGGTTCAATCAGAGCTTGTGCAGCGAACACTCTGAGCCTCTGTTCACTTTCCACATCCCAACATCTTCCAGGTCTTTGTGGTGTACAGGCGCTGGCCCAGTAAACTGCAGACACGATAGGATGTTCCAGAAGGACAGCTTGACCCCAGACAGTAAGAAAATTCACCACACTGCTGGACTGATTTACAGCCAGCTGCCAGTCATGTGAGGGGAGAGTGGAGGTGAGACACTCATTCATTCTGTGTTCAATCAGTGGTGTTCAGTCAGTGGTGTTAGTCAGTGGTGTTCAGTCCGTGGTGTTCCATCAGTGGTGTTCAGTCCGTGGTGTTCCATCAGTGGTGTTCAGTCCGTGGTGTTCAGTCAGTGGTGTTCAGTCCATGGTGTTCAGTCAGTGGTGTTCAGTCCATGGTGTTCCAGGGCCCGTCTGTGTCAGTCCGTGGTGTTCAGTCCGTGGTGTTCCATCAGTGGTGTTCAGTCCGTGGTGTTCAGTCCGTGGTGTTCCATCAGTGGTGTTCAGTCCGTGGTGTTCCAGGGCCCGTCTGTGTCAGTCCGTGGTGTTCAGTCAGTGGTGTTCCATCAGTGGTGTTCAGTCCGTGGTGTTCCATCAGTGGTGTTCAGTCCGTGGTGTTCAGTCCGTGGTGTTCCATCAGTAGTGTTCCATCAGTGGTGTTCCATCAGTGGTGTTCCATCAGTGGTGTTCAGTCCGTAGTGTTCAATATGCGTTGTTCAGTACATGGTATTCTAGGGCAGATACACTGTTTATTACCCAGTGTGGTTTATCTCCTCTCAGTTAGAAGCACAGCAGGAGATTCAAGGTGACAGCTTTTTGTGCTTGTCTGTACTGGAGGATACATACAGACACAGCTATATATATGTATATATGTACACACATTCTTCAAAAGGTGTGTACACACGTACACATATTCTATGAAGGTGTGTACACACATTCTGTAAAGGTGTGCACACATTCTATAAAAGGTGTGTACACACATTCTGTAGGTGTGCACAAATACAAACATTCTGTAAAGGATGAATGAGCTAGAAAGCAGTGACATAACAACAGAAAGAAAGGCTGAAAAACACACAAAAGCCTCTTCATGCTGTGACGTGCTCGTCCTGCACACAAGGTAGCATGACTGAATGCTACTGGCTCTGACCTCTTCTTCTCATGTCTGGAGCTAGAGGCATTGAAGGGCAAACTAAGCCACATTCTGTGATCTCACCCAAGGTCTTTACAATCATTTCAATAATGAATAAGCACAGCCAGTGGATGTTTGCCTAAGCACACAGGAAGGGTTATGTCTCTCTCTGTCTCTCTGTCTCTCTGTCTCTCTGTCTCTCTGTCTCTCTGTCTCTCTGTCTCTCTGTCTCTCTGTCTCTCTGTCTCTCTGCCTCTCTGTCTCTCTGCCTCTCTGCCTCTCTCTCTCACACACACACACACACACACACACGTCTAAAAACCGTGGCATGAATGCAGAAGCAAGAATCAACATCATCAACACATACACAGACACACCCACAGACACAGCGACACAGACACACCCACAGACACAGCGACACAGACACAGACACACACAGCCAGGGGATGCACAGCCATACAGACAAAGACACACCCACACACACACACAGACACACACACCCACAGACGGACACACAGACACAGACCGACACACAGACACAGCTAGGGGATGCGCAGGGTGTTTACCGTTCCACAGACAGCCGTACAGCTCCACTCGGAGGCAGACACTCATCACCCGATCAGCCAGAGGGAAGAACCGCACTGTGCGAGCCACGATGGGAGGACCCAGGTCTTTCAGAACCACCTCGTAAGTGTTCTCGTTACCAGACACCACCTACACGGGGAGGGGGGGGGAGGGGAAGAGGGGAATAGGGGAGGAGGGGATGAGGGGAGCAGGGGAGGAGGAGAGGAGGAGGAGGGAAGGGGGAGAGGAGGGGAGAGAGGAGGGTGGGACAAAGAGACGGTTGGAGAGAGTTAGGATAATAGTTTAGTTAGGAATAGGCCAGAGCTTTGACAGAATGGGGGGACTGGAAGAGAGAGATAGAGAGAGAGGAAGAGAGAGAGAGACATAGAAAGAGACAAGCGACAGCGAGAGAGAGACATAGAGAAAGTAAGTAAGAATGAGAGACAGAGAGCGAACCAGACAGAGAGAGAGCCAGACAGAGAGACATAGAGAGAGAGAGAGAGAGAGTGAGAGGGAGAGAGAGGGAGACAGAGGGAGGAAGAGAGACAGAAAGAGAGAGAGAGAGAGAGAGAGAGAGAGAGAGACAGAAAGAGAGACAGAGAGAGAGAGCCATACAGAGAGAGAGCTCTCCTCTCGTCTGCTCCTCACCTCCTGGCTCCAGCGGTCCTTCCAGGTCATCCAGGTTCGTCCGTCTCTGGAGTAGCTTAGCTTGTAGCTCCGGGCAAACTCCCGGCCGTGCCCGTCGGCATGGCGACCCTGGGTCCCCACCAGGGACAGGAAGTGAAGGGTGTGCAGCTCCACCTGCAGGAAGTGGAGGGCTGAGTTAGGGAGGCACGCCACGCTGGCGTCCCAGCCTCACCTGGCTGTGTTGTGGACTGACCCTCAACGCCGAGACAAGGGGACATTTGGACACGCTGAGGCGAATCCCTCAGCGAATCCCTCAGCGTCCCTCAGCCACTCTGACGTGCGAGTCTGGGTGACTTGGTGTCCCACACATATGAAGCTCACTTCCACCTGCTGTGGTGGATGTAGGCGACTTGCACGTATCGTACCTGGAGATACTCAGACCCGCTGGGGAACACTGAGCCTGCAGGGCACCACGCTCCGTCCCCCTCTCCTGTGCTCAACCTGGGGAGGACAGCAGGAGGGAGGGAGGGAGGGAGAGGGAGAGACAGAGGGAGAGGAAGAGAGGGAGGGAGAGATAGAGGGAGAGGGAGAGATAGAAGGAGAGGGAGAGAGGGAGAGGAAGAGAGGGAGAGGAAGAGAGTGAGAGGAAGATAGAGAGGGAGAGAGAAGGAGAGAAAGGGAGAGAAAGAGAGAGGTAGAGAGACAGGGAGGGAGAGATAGAGGGAGAGAGGGAGGGAGAGAAAGAGAAAGAGGGAGAGAGGGAGGGAGGAAGAGAGATAGAGGGAGAGAGAGGGAAAGAGAAAGAGAGAAAGGGGGAGAGAGTGTGTGAGAGAGAGGGAGAGACAAAGAGAGAGTGTGAGAGAGAGAGTGAAAGACAGAGTGAGAGAGAAAGCAAAGCGTTGGTTAGGTCACTATAACTCATCATGTGACCACGTTCGTCTTGACGCTTCGTAACCTGCTGGCTCTCGACTCATAACACCCCAAATCAGTTCTGGAACGTTCAACAAAGAGCTCCGGAACCAGACACGGTCCTCATGTCACTCTTATTCCACCACTACTCATCATCCTGACCGCGACGGGACACCAGCAGTTTCTCTGATAGCAGGTTCTGTTTTTCACTAAAGGAACAGGAACAGGGCGACACCACAGAAGAAGAGGATGTCATCATTTCTTACTGGGAACCGTCCCCTGGCTTAGGACCGCAGGGTCACCGCATGAAGACCAAAGACAAGCGCTAGATACAAACCGCTGCTGTCTTCAGCTAAATCACTTCATGCATTAGGTCTGGCTGATTGGCGACATCAATAACGTTTACTGGAACGACATTCTAGCTGGTTCTGAGATCACGCAGATCACACTGAAGCCACAACATAACCACTCTGGGCCGGTCCGCTGCCTCTAGTGAGGAGGGGAACAGGGAGGAGCAGGGAGGAGCAGGGAGGAGCAGGGAGGAGCATGGAGGAGCAGGGAGGAGCAGGAAGGAGCAGGGAGGAGCAGCGTGGAAATCAAGGGAGGGAAAGAAGGAATGTGTCCAGGGCAGAGTTTGGTCCAGCAGGCATCAGCCAGCAGGATTAACATTACAGACCTATACTCTGCCAAGTCGTTCAGTCCCTTCCTGCCCTCTTTCCTGCCTTCCTTCCTCCTTCTCCCCTCTCCCTCTCTCTCTCCCTCCCTCCCTCCGTCTGTCTGTCTCTCTCCCTCTCTCCCTCCCTCCGTCTCTCTGTCTCTCTCCCTCCCTCCCTCCGTCTGTCTCTCTCTCTCTCTCCCTCTCTCTCACTCACTGTTGCTGTCTTGCATGCCCTTCCTCCTCTGTCACTGTTTCTCCTTCTCTCTCTGTTTCTCCTTCTCTCTCTGTCACCCTCTCTGTTTCTCCTCTGTCACTGTTTCTCCTTCTCTCTCTGTTTCTCCTTCTCTCTCTGTCACCCTCTCTCTGTTTCTCCTTCTCTCTCTGTTTCTCCTTCTCTCTCTGTTTCTCCTTCTCTCTCTGTTTCTCCTTCTCTCTCTGTCACCCTCTCTCTGTTTCTCCTTCTCTCTGTCACCCTCTCTCTGTTTCTCCTTCTCTCTGTCACCCTGTCTCTGTTTCTCCTTCTCTCTCTATTGCATTCCTCCTTGTTTACCCTCAGAATTCCCCTCTTCTTCTCTCCTCCTCTGCGTCCAGCAGGTCCACCCCAGAGTTTTACTGATCACCTCCCTTAAAACTGCACGCCCGCTTCTCCTTTCTCCTCTGTCCATCCCTCTTTCACTCTCTCCCCTCATCCCTCTGTTCCAGTCATAAGTCCCACATGTTCCTGTCCAGGGCTGGCTCCCCTCACACCATCTTCATCCAAGCTCCTTAAATGTCTCGGGCTTTCACTTTTAGCTAGCGCCAAAGCTAACGTAACTTCGTGAGCAATGCTTAGGAGTAACAAAGCATGTTATGCCTGCTGTGACTGACCTCCCCCCCCTCTCTCTCTCCTCGCCCTCTCTGTCTCTCTCTCTCCTCACCCTCTCTGTCTCTCTCTCTTCTCCACCTCTCTCTATTCTCACCTTTTCTCTCTCCCTCCTCTCCACCCTCTCTCCTTCATTCTTCCTTTATCTCTCTCCTTCATTCTCCCTCTCCCTCTCTCTCTCTCTCTCTCTCTCCCCCCCTCTTTCCCCTTCATTCTTCCTCTCTCTCTGGTGTCTAGTATTTGCAGCTAATCTCCTCCAAGTGGCCAGGCAGCCAGGAGTCCCCTGCCCAACAGGCCAGGAGTGTCAAGTCAACAGAAGTGTCCGTCTGCACGCCTGCACCCAACACTTCCACCGCACAAGCTGAGTAATCGAAAAAAAGAACAAGACAAAAACGGATGTGTATCTTTCCTCTGCTGCCACACACACATCCTTGTGTGCTTCTGCGGACAAGTGGTGATGTTATCGCCTCATGTGATTTAGAGTCTCACACCGTCTCTTTGGACTGTAATGTTATACAGATCTGTTACAGGGCGCAAACCAGCGGTGAACATGCAGCGGACCAAAGAACCTCACAGACGCACACAAACAGACGCACACAGACACACACAAACACACACACAGACACACACAGACGCACACAGACACACACACACACACAGGCGCACGCAGACACACACACACACGCACACAGACACACAGACTCACACGTGTACAAAAAATGCACACATACACACAAGACACACACAGATGCACACACACACACACACACACACACACACAAATGCACACACACAAACACACACATACGTACACAAACACACATACACACACACACAGACACAAACATAAACACACACACATACCGTCCATGTTTGGCCTCAGTGGAGTCTGACCAGGCACTGGAGGCTGTGATGTCAGAGTCTGGAATGGTGCCATCTTCCATCCCCAAGGCATATCGACATTGAGCTGGGAGAGAGACATAGAGAGAGACATGGAGAGAGAGAGGGTTAATACAGTACTGTACAGATCAGATGGGAGAGAGAGATAGGGAGAGAAAGAAAGAGACAGACAGACAGACAGTGAGAGAGAGTTAATACAGTACTGTAGGCCCAGATGGAAGAGAGACATAGACAGACAGTGAGAGAGAGTTAATACAGTACTGTAGGCCCAGATGGGAGAGAGACATAGACAGACAGTGAGAGAGAGTTAATACAGTACTGTATGGACCAGATGGGAGAGAGACATAGACAGACAGTGAGAGAGAGTTAATACAGTACTGTATTGACCAGATGTCTAGGAGAAACATGATAGCTGTGTTTTACTGTCAGGGGCCAGTCACTGGTCACGGGACATTATATCATCTCCAAACCAGCTTCCTGATTACACACCCGGACACATTTGTGAGGCCAAATCGACCTTGTCAGGTCTCGTTTGTTTTCTAATCAGTCAGGGGGGATAGAGAGAGAGAGATGGCTGTCGAGGTTAATCAAGTCTGATTGTAAAGACAATACTTTAATATTCCACTTTCTCCAGTTCTTCTGCGTTCTGTAGTGTTGGCTTCATTCATGGAGTGTTTTGTATCTCTAGTTGCCTCTTAGTTTGCACACGCTGCCATAGATCCTCCAGCTGCCCTGTCCGGACCACTCTCCTCATCGTCCAATCATCAGCCTCTCCATCTCTCACCTCCATCTGCTGAGGCTTTGAACCCCAGAAACACACGCCAGGGAGGAGGAGGAGGAGGAAGACGACGAGCGAGAGGAAAAGGAGGAGGAGTAAGACAAGGAGGAGTGAGAGGAAAAGGAGGAGGGAAGAGGAGGATGGGGAGGAGCGAGAGGAAAAGGAGGAGGGAAGAGGAGGATGGGGAGGAGCGAGAGGAAAATGAGGAGGGAAGAGGAGGATGGGGAGGAGCGAGAGGAAAAGGTGGAGGGAAGAGGAGGATGGGGAGGAGCGAGAGGAAAAGGAGGAGGAGGAAGACGAGGAGGAGCGAGAGGAAAAGGAGGAGGTGGAGGAGGAGGGAGGAGGAGGATGGGGATGAGGATGGGGATGAGGAGGAAGACGAGGTGCAGCAATAGGAAAAGGAGAAAGACGGAAGGTGGAGAGGAGGGGCTGGTCTAAATATCAGCCTTGACACTCGTCCAGAGAACGTAATCACCATGGCTCAGTCAGCCACCATAAGTACAGACATTACCACACGACTGGACTATCTGCCATGCCCTCCGAGTGGCAGACAGTACTGAACGAGGACACATTAGCGAGTCTTATCTCCCAGCGAGGGGTGGAGAATGACGACCACGAGGACGACCTGGACGGGGGGACGGGGGGACGGGGGGGGGGGGGTGCTTGTCACTGAGTTGTCTGGCAGGGATATTACAAGGTGGGGGGTTGGCTTGTCTAACTCAGTTGCTGTCAGTGAATCAGGGGACAGGAATGTTAGGCTGGGGGACAAACCTTAAAACCCTGCCCCCCCCCCTCCCACCTTCCTCCACACACACACACAAACACGCACACAGCCAGGCAGGCACACGCATGCACGCGCCTGCGCGCGCACACACACACACACGCACACTCACACAGCCAGGCAGGCAGGCACACACACGCACGTACACACACACACACAGCCAGGCAAGCAGGCAGGCAGGCACACACACATACACAGGCAAGCAGGCAGGCAGGCACACACACACACATACACAGGCAGGCAGGCAGGCAGGCACACACACATACACAGGCAGGCAGGCAGGCAGGCACACACACATACACAGGCAAGCAGGCAGGCAGGCACACACACACACATACACAGGCAAGCAGGCAGGCAGGCACACACACATACACAGGCAAGCAGGCAGGCAGGCAGGCAGGCACACATACACAGGCAGGCAGGCACACACCCCTATGGACAGGTGCCTATTTCATTACATCATCCCCCTTTGCCCCCTAATAAAAAACCCCCTCCCTCTCCCGAACGTCTTTCATTCCCTCGCTCAATATCTCTGCCCGCCTTTCCCTGGCCTTCCTATACTGAAGCTCTCTTCCATCTCCTGGTCTGACCTCCCTGGGCGCCACCCTTTCAGCCGTCCACGTGGCCAGAGGGACCCACACCGCCAGGTTATAACAGGGCTGTCTGGACAGCTATGACATCATGATGGCTGCAACAGACGACTGTGATTATTGTTTTTATCTTGTTGTTGTTGTTGTTTTGTTGCTTTGATGTGTCCCGTGCTGTGCAGCCAATAGTCTCTCTTGAAAGTTAAGATTAAAGACAGTTTTCTGGAGTCTAAGATTAAGATTGAAGTTTTTCTACGTCTACGTCTGACTCTGGGGAGATCTGAACGAGCAGAGTACTGACCACACCCAGCGAGGAAACCTGCAGTGTGATGACTGCGTGCCAGTGTGATGACTGCGTGCCAGTGTGTTTGCCAGGGAAAAGCCACACTGCCTTGTACGATTCGAGTGGCTTCGCTGTGGCATTGTCGTGATTTCCCCCGATTGGGTGGATGGTCTGGCCATGCGCTGGCACACGAGTGTGTTAACACACACACACACACACTGTGATGTGTGGGCGGGTATCTTTGATGGACGGGTGGAGGTTTGTACGGTGGAGCACTGGGGGAGTTTTCTCTGCTCCATCACTCTCCTGTTACACATGAGTAGCCACACAGCCACAGGGAAGGAACTGGATATCCTGCTGATAGCTGATGGCGAGACTTATCACAGCCATCTGAGAATGTTAGGAGACTGTGTGCAGGGAGCAGACAGATGGGGGGAGGGAGGGAGGGGGACGTCAGGGGGAGGGAGGAGACGCCAGGGGGAGGCGGAGACATGACAGGGAGGGAGGAGACATGACGAGGAGGAGGGAGACTTGAGGGGACGAAGTGAGACGTCAGAGGGATAGGGGAGACCTGTGGGGGAGGGGGGAGACGTATGGGGGAGCACGGAGACTTTAGGGGGAGGGATGATGTGTCAGGAGGAGGGGGATACCTGAGGGGGAGGAGGGTGGGATGATGTCAGGAAGAGGGGGGAGTCGTCAGGGGAGAGGGGAGGAATGAGAGAAGCACTATAGATGCTCTTAGAATTTAATCTTTCTCATCTGCTGTTTCCACCCCAAGGGGGACACACCTTTTATTCCTAAGACGTTTATTTATTTCATTACCATTAATTATCCAAAGGGGAAAACCATGTTTCCAAAAACGCTTGTTTGTCTTTGAATTGGTTACTGACTTAACCGTGTGCCGTGGCATCTCACCTGGGTTAAAGTGCCACTCTGTGTCCTCTGCGGATGACGGAGCCATCAGGACCGTGACGAGGACAAACAGCAGAAACAGCAGCTTAGGCACGGCCATGGCAGCAACACCACACCTCATTACCTGTCCGGAGACACGCGGAAGACCTCAGGCATACCTGGGCAGAGGAGAGAGACGGGAGAGGGAGAGAGAGATAGAGGGAGAGAGAGAGAGAGGGAGGGAGAGAGAGAGGGAGGGAGAGAGAGACAGGAGAGGGAGAGAGAGGGAGGAGAGGGAGAGACAGGAGAGGGAGAGAGAGGAGAGGGAGAGAGAAAGAGAGAGAGAGAGAGAGAAGGAGAGGGAGTGAGAAAACGAGAAGGGGGGGGGATTAAAAGATTACAAACTGCATGAAAGACTGCCTTTCGCAGACTGGGTGATCTACACTGAGGATGGATTTCCATCTAAATGTCAGGCCCAGTCTACATCCAGTAGCTGTGCCAGAGATTTCCAGTTTCACGCCCTCTCTGTTCCTGGTGAATGTTAGCGAAACCAAACACCCCTGCCAGTAACGATGCAGGGGCCCAAAGCCACAGGATTACCCCAGGGTGGTGAGGACGTCTGTGGGAGATCACCTTCACAACGACAGCCTGGAGCTATGGAGCACACCAGCATGGTCCTCCTGCATGACAATAACCCCACCTGCCAATCACATGCCACTGGACTGATTTGTACTGTTCATCACCTGTCATTCTAGATCGAGGGTCTGGGGCTCTGGAGGGAGGGAGAGGGGGAGGGAGGAAGAGGGGGAGAGAGGGAGTGAAGGAAGTAAGAGGGAGGCAGGCAGGCAGGCAGGCAGGCAGGCAGGCAGGCAGGCAGGGAGGAGGGAAGAAAGGAAGGAAAGAAGGAAGGAAGTAAGGGAGGCAGAGAGGGAGGGAGGAAGGGAGGGAGGGAGGGAATGACCTTGGTATGGCCCATTCAAGATGTCCCATTTCCCAGCGAATTAATCATATCTTAATGGTGTCAAATCTGCTGAAAGTGCTTCAAACCCACCTCCAGGTGTCTGACAAATGTCCACCCTATAAATACCCCCTGAAACAACTTCTGGAAGCAAACAGGGACCCCCAGCATCAGAGTGACAGCAGACCAGACGCACGTCCTAATCGGAGACTTTAACCTACTTCCACGGCAGATAGCTGTTTTGAAATGGCATCCTCTCATTCGGTTTAAAGTGCCATACTTAGCCAGCAACTGTAATTACCTCCCAGAACATTCTATTCTTTTCAGCATAAGAGATGCAATTAGCGAGGTAGAGACAATGTGAGTGACAGCTCCTCTCCACATCTACTGATTGACTTAAACACAGCACCCTGTCTTTATTTATGAGACAGAGGTTTACAACAGAGACAGACAGATTGTGCGGAAGTCTGGAAAGTGTCAAAGAAACAGAGAGGAGGAGGAGGACATGAAAACAAAATGGGAAAAGGAGAGACGAGCGCTGTAGATGGGATCTGAGCTGCATCAGAACAGCCGTGAAGATAGACACCACACTGCCAGCTCCCTCACTGCTTCAGCGTTGCTAAACAACATTCACAGCTGGTGAAACGTATAACATTACCTGAATATCACAACTATGCCCTGAGTAACTAGTCTCGCTTCAATGGGTGGGCTCTGGTGGGTTTCCACGGAGACAGAAAGGGCTTGTCCAGTGGCTCAGTTCAGTGTGTGTGTGTGTGTGTGTGTGTGTGTGTGTGTACACACCAGGGAAACCTAATGACACTGGTGGCGGGGGGGG
>BROE01000014.1:16395540-16400540 GCA_036571765.1 Plecoglossus altivelis
GAGAGAGCGAGAGAGAGAGAGAGAGAGAGAGAGAGAGAGACTAGCCTAAGGAGCCAGCCAGCTCGTATCCCCCTGATGGCCATATCCCTTCGGCTGATTTGTCTACAGTAATAGAGTAGCACTAATGAATGGTTATAAGCAGCTGTCTCAGACAACATAAACCAAGAAAGAGACAGAGAGAGAGAGGGAGAGAGAGACATAGAGAGAGGGAGAGAGAGGGAGAGAGAGACATAGAGAGAGGGAGAGAGAGGGAGAGAGAGACATAGAGAGAGGGAGAGAGAGACATAGAGAGAGACATAGAGAGAGGGAGAGAGAGAGGGAGAGAGAGACATAGAGAGAGGGAGAGAGAGACATAGAGAGAGGGAGAGAGAGACATAGAGAGAGACATAGAGAGAGACATAGAGAGAGGGAGAGAGAGACATAGAGAGAGGGAGAGAGAGGGAGAGAGAGACATAGAGAGAGGGAGAGAGTGACATAGAGAGGGAGAGAGAGAGGGAGGGAGAGAGACATAGACCGAGGGAGAGAGAGAGAGGGAGAGAGAGACATAGAGAGGGAGAGAGAGAGAGGGAGAGAGAGAGAGGGAGGGAGAGAGAGACATACAGAGAGGGAGAGAGAGGGAGAGAGAGAAGGGGAGAGAGCTACATAAAGAGAGGGAGGGAGAGAGAGAGCGAGAGAAAGACAGCGAGAGGGAGAGAGAGACAGAGAGAGGGAGAGCGACATAAAGAGAGACAGAGAGAGAGCGACATAAAGAGAGAGAGAGACAGAGACATAGAGAGAAAGAGACAAGATAGACATTGAGAAAGAAATAGAGAAACAAAAAGAGACACAGAGAGAGAGACACACACACAAAGACAGAAGAAAATGATTTCCTAAAGATAAAAAAGTAATTTTTTGTCATACTACTCAAGTTGAAAAACAAAATTCGTAAGACTGCGAAGAGCTAACCTATGAAAACAAATATCATAAGTGTCTCCAAATGCTCTGCAATCCTGCAGAGATGACAGTGATGCATAGCCTGTCATGCAGAATTCATGTTTCTAAAATGAAGAGGGAGAGAGAGGGAAGGAGAGAGAGAGAGAGAGAGAGGGAGGGAGAGAGAGAGGGAGGGAGAGAGAGAGGGTTGCAGGTAGAGGAGAAAAAATATATTGCAACTGCTGCAACACACCAGATTGCAAATTATTACCGTCTCTGTAGTCAAAAGTCCATATTGGAACCAAAAGTTGACCATATGTTTAGTTCACTCATTAAAGGCATGGTCAAATATAAATAAAAATTTAAAAAATCTTGCATGTATGGAGCAAAGTTTTCAGTGCAAAAACGATGTCCGTCGTTAGATGGAGATACTTAGACGTGAGTAATGTCCTCTGTGGGAGGCTGAGAGAAGGGAGATATTTGTTTTGGATGTCTGTCGCACTGAGGGCGTCTGTCTTCACTGTCCTGTGAGTCTTCTGGAGAAGAAGCAGCTTTCAACCTCCACATCGCTTCTATTAAGATGCTGAGCTGAGAGGACCTCTTAAGGCGGTCCTGGGGGGCCTGGGGGGGCGTGGGGGACCTGGGGGGGGCCTGGAGGGGGCCTGATGGGTCTGGGGGGGCCTGGGAGGTCTGGGGAGGGCTGGGAGGTCTGGGGGGGCCTGGGAGGTCTAAGGGGGGCTGGGGGGGCCTGGAGGGGGCCTGGGGGGTCCTGTTGTTTGTGTGAGCGCGCCAAGACTGCCATTTGCCAAGTTCTGGTCTTGGGAGGGGAGGAGGTGGAGGCAGGGGTGGGGATTAGGAAGGGGCTCGTCTATTACATACTGTCACTTTGGTCTTCTTGTGAGACCGGCTACCAAAGATATGCAGCAGCCTAACATTGGCTTCCCCACTGCTATCATGGACACGACTGGCCTTTTATCGTTGCTCCAGCCAGCCAGGTGTTCCTTCAGCTTTAAGTATTAATAAACTGTAATGTTCTTTCTTTTCTTACTAAGGCTTTGACAGCCACTCCCCCCTCCCCTCTCCCTTCCCCTCTCCCCTCTCCTATTTTGCGATTGGTCACTGTTGGACAGGAAGTCGAGTGTGAGCTTCCTGCTGGGTACCCCTGCTCCTTGCAGGATGCAGGAAGTGGGGTGCATGACTTGAACGTAGTGTTCAGAGTCTGGTTCATTATAGCTGCCCCCCCCCCACCCCCCTGCCCCCACGCCTGCCCCCCCCGTGCCCCCCCCGTGCCCCGCTTCAGGATGTGGCGACCTTGCGTGACAGCGTGTCACGAAGATCCCATCTGGTGAGTCACACTCCTTATCGATAACAGGAAGTGTCAGTCAGGGAGGCTGGAATGTAAAGATGTGTTCGACTAGGACAGGGGGTCACCAACTCCAGTCCTGGTTTTCACCTCAATCGCACATAAAGTACCCTCATTCAGCACCATCATCCAGGTCATTAGTAGAATCAGGTGTGCTAAGTTGAGGTTGAAGGGAAAACAGTGTGGATGGTAGCTCTCCAGGACTGGACTTGGTGAGCCCTGGACTAGGAGATGAAGAGTCAGGAGAGGGATGAGTCATAGAAGGAGACAAAAAGAGGAGGAGGACTCAATATAAAAGGAGAGACTGTCAGAGACACAGGTTGAGATGTTTATGTGTCCTAAAAGCAACCAACAGACAAAGGAACAGTGACTATCCAGGGGAAAGTAAATGCTGAGTCACTGTTATAGTAATGACAGAATGCCAGAAAAAAAAAAAAAAAAAAGTTTTCCAGGAATAGTTCTGGGATTAGCCGTGTTGAGGGGTGGCGTGACTCACGAAGACACCGTTGTAACCCACCCCACACCCCCGCCCCTCTTCCCCTGATTCAACAGTTCACCCAACTGTGTGGATGAGTCAACACTCCTCACAGTCAAGTCAGCACAGAGCATCAAACCAGGCATGCAACACCAACCACTTCATACACACTAATCAAATTCACAAGGACGAGGACACAGAGGAGAGATTTTCAATTGAAAAGACTAATTCCTCAACCTAGAGTGATGTGACGTTTGACATGACTAATAAAGTTGGTTCAAGGTTAGTTCCATTTAGTGCACAGGGCGGCGAAGAGGGAGAGGTGTGACGGAGCTAACCTGCCGTAACGGCGGCTATCGTTTCCCCTCGTTTGGGATCTCGTCTCCCTCGCTGCTCGGAGATGCGTCGCTGCAATTGCTCGCCGCTCGCTGCTCGCCGTGCCCGTGAAGCCAAGCAGACAGACAAACAAACAAACAAATGGTGACGGATGACCACAGGTTGTCCTGAGGAGGAAACCCACAAGTCTGGATGTCAACAGGAACCTCACTGTGCCCCAAATGTACGTCAACACAGCAACAATGGAAGCCAGGCATTCCCTGTTGTGCTGGAACGCAGGCGTACACGATCAGATTCATGACCAGCCCCAGAGCTGGGTTTACCGGAGGTATGAAGTGAGGAGGGAGAAAGGATTTTGTCAACTGGAGTGAAAGCTGCATGACTCTGGGTCTGAAGGTTGTTTGTTTAAAAAAAAGGAAAAAAAAGCCGTTATTCACCAGGTGAAGAGTTTAGCAGGACAGCTTTTCCTGAGTCAGACGAACCGTCTTTCACACACAGTCAGTCTTCTGTTACAACTGGAGGGAGGAACTGGAACAGTCTTGTTTTATTTACCGTGGTTCAGACTGTCTGTAACCAGTCAGTACATGGATCAGACTCTGGAACCAGTCAGTACATGGATCAGACTCTGTCTGTAACCAGTCAGTACATGGATCAGACTCTGTAGCCAGTCAGTACATGGATCAGACTCTGTCTGTAACCAGTCAGTACATGGATCAGACTCTGTAACCAGTCAGTGCATGGTTCAAACTCTGTAACCAGTCAGTACATGGATCAGACTCTGGAACCAGTCAGTACATGGATCAGACTCTGTAACCAGTCAGTACATGGATCAGACTCTGGAACCAGTCAGTACATGGATCAGACTCTGGAACCAGTCAGTACATGGATCAGACTCTATCTGTAACCAGTCAGTACATGGATCAGACTCTATCTGTAACCAGTCAGTACATGGATCAGACTCTGTCTGTAACCAGTCAGTACATGGATCAGACTCTATCTGTAACCAGTCAGTACATGGATCAGACTCTGTAACGAGTCAGTACATGGATCAGACTCTGTAACCAGTCAGTACATAGTTCAGACTCTGTCTGTAACGAGTCAGTACATGGATCAGACTCTGTAACCAGTCAGTACATAGTTCAGACTCTGGAACCAGTCAGTACATGGATCAGACTCTGTAACCAGTCAGTACATGGATCAGACGCTGTAACCAGTCAGTACATAGTTCAGACTCTGTCTGTAACGAGTCAGTACATGGATCAGACTCTGGAACCAGTCAGTGCATGGTTCAGACTCTGGAACCAGTCAGTATATAGTTCAGACTCTGTAACCAGTCAGTACATAGTTCAGACTCTGTCTGTAACCAGTCAGTATATAGTTCAGACTCTGGAACCAGTCAGTACATGGATCAGACTCTGGAACCAGTCAGTACATGGATCAGACTCTGGAACCAGTCAGCACATGGATCAGACTCTGGAACCAGTCAGCACATGGATC
The DNA here is from genome assembly GCA_036571765.1 of Plecoglossus altivelis. NCBI lineage: Eukaryota > Metazoa > Chordata > Actinopteri > Osmeriformes > Plecoglossidae > Plecoglossus > Plecoglossus altivelis. The sequence continues at coordinate 16,400,124 of BROE01000014.1, forward strand.
AGACTCTGGAACCAGTCAGTACATGGATCAGACTCTGTAACCAGTCAGTACATGGATCAGACTCTGTAACCAGTCAGTACACGCACAGGAAAACAAACACGCTGCAGTTTTTTAGACCTCTGACAAGATGCCTAGCGTCACATCTCCAATCGCCTGGGGGTTTGTTTTTTTCTCCTTTTCACTTCAAGTAGGTACTGCAGCTGTCCTTACAAAATAAATACTGTTGCATGCAGTCAGCACAGCCTACTGCCCATCGCAGTAGGCTGAGGGATAGCATGGTAGGTTTTGGCAGACCTGTGCCAAATACTGTAAAGAACCTAGAGTTGAACACCCACAGCAGGTCTGTAGTAACGTCAGCATGCTAATGTGGCTGGCTGACAGCACAGGGTCGCGGCTAGCTGGACTGAAGCTGCTGGA
>BROE01000014.1:16405540-16442976 GCA_036571765.1 Plecoglossus altivelis
TCTAGTGAGACCGGTTTCTCCACAACGTTTTACCACATGAGATGGTTCTCATGAGACAGGTTCCTCCTCAACGTTCTACCACAGAAGATGGTTCTCGTGGGGCAGGTTCCTCCTCGACGTTTTACCACATGAGATGGTTCTCATGAGACAGGTTCCTCCTCAACGTTCTACCGCAGCAGATGGTTCTAGTGAGACCGGTTTCTCCACAACGTTCTACCACAGAAGATGGTTCTCGTTGGACAAGTTCCTCCTCAACGTTCTACCGCAGCAGATGGTTCTAGTGAGACCGGTTCCTCCTCAACGTTCTACCACAGAAGATGGTTCTCGTGGGACAGGCTGGTGGAATTAGCATCCAGATGTCTACGACAAGGTCATACAACAGATCTGGTCTCACTGGTCTCTCTGATCTCACTGGTGTCTCTGGTCTCTCTGGGCTGTGGGAAACGTCTTGCTTCTCTCTGCCCCTTGCAGGAGCACAGAAAGAGCGTCTCTTTCTTATTGCCTCTTTATCTATTGACAAATACCAGAGCTTAGGTCAACTCTGTCTCGACCCACCCCTCAACACTAAACTACACGTCGCCCCTTCACCCATCACCAATCAACGTTTCCCTCCAGGATGATGACACCCTCCCTCCCTCCCTCCCTCCCTCCTGGGACATCTGACAACCCTGTGGTCTCCAGTGGACACTAACCCCTCATCTGGCATGACCAGCCCACAGACCAGAGAGAGAAACCTTAACTCTGCACAAACAACCTCCAGGACTATAGTTTACTATCCACCCCTCATCTACCTCTAGACACACACACACACACACACACACCACAAAATACACACTCACACCACACAAAGTACACAAGCCTCAGGTGCCTTCACACCCATTAAGCACGCGCACGGATGGCGTGATAGGTCAGAACACACACACACACACACACACACACACACACACACACACACACACACACACACACACACACACACACACACACACACACACACACAACACACACACACACACACACACACACACACACACACACACACACACACACACACACACACACACACACACACACACGGTTCACCATCCCCGTCTGAAACTAAACTCTCTCTTCCTGGAATGGATGTCATCTCTCCATCGAATATTATCCTCCCAAAAGAGAACAACACTAAGGCCTATCACGCCATCCGTTACGTGGACTGATGATCTACATCAATCCCCGCGCGGAAGCTGCTATGAGCAACTAATAAAACCACTCTTGTCCTTCTCTTCTACGCGTTTTTTCTTTTTCAAAACCCAGAACTTCAGTGATTGTGTCCCTACAGATGGGAATGTTTTCTTAACAAACATGTTTCTTTTCTGTAGTAGGTCTTAGAGGGGGTTTTAGGGGCTGTTCTATTGACTGATTGCTTCCCGGAGGAACCGAGTCCAGCGGTGTATCCCCGAGGGATGAAACTGGAGCGGTTCCTCCTTGTTTGAGAGAACCTGTAGCACGGAGGGGTCGCGGGGTTAATAAGTGCTCCGTGTTCCCTCGCGGTGGGACAAAGGCCACCTGGGCGTTATAAGGTCATCGTAAACATTAGACATTTTATAGGCCCCATTTATCTTACGTCAAGGTCCATTGGGCCTTTACATTGTTTTGTGCGGAATCCCTAGAATGCAAGCTCATTGTTCTAAGTGCAACAATGGTTTATGGGGTTTTTCTCTCAAAGGTTTCTGTTGTCAAACTAAATAACTGAACAATGGGCTGCTAAACTGTGTTATTCCACCCTGAATGTATTGTAAATTTGAATGGTTCAACCAAATTCCACGTTGTTGGGTAGAATTAACATGCAGTCGTGTTAACACATCAGCAAATATCCTAGGCTTTTTTTTAAGACTAAAAGCGGTTGCTTCGCTCTACCCAACTGTCAGTCTTGCTGTGAGCGTCAGTAACACGTTCAAGTGTTTGGCATTAAAACAGCGTTCTTAACATTATAACTCAGAAGTTACTCAGAAATGAATGACAGACTTCAATGTCACGCCTACACCAACACAAACACCACAGCCGCAACAGTACACCGCAAAATGCGCTTCCCAAAAGCGGTGGTCGATGCCAAAGCAGCCTTCCTCGACTGACACTTAGACTACGTGACGCCACCGGACAGATTGAGACAGACTGGCATTAGCTCCACAGACACCCCATCAAAGATCAATTAAATACAAATTCGTCGTATAAACCAAGACGCTGATAATTGTGTGAGGCTATTAGCAAACGCTGATAAATTAAATTCCATTGGCATAATCATGGACTATCCAACCGATGAAACATTCAACAGTCGTTGTCGCCACTTACCTAAAAGTCTAGGAGAACTGAGTGCCCACTCAATGAATATGTTCGGACGGTGAATATAAACACTGTGTTTCAGACTGTCCTTTAAAATATTCGGTCACGGGTAAACTGTAATCCAACGTTGTCTGCGGTTTGTTGCGCTACGCATTCGGCTCTTGTTAAAACTCTGCACAACTAACAAACTTGGAACAGAACAAAGAATGTCTTGAAAAAAAACCCTCTCTTAGATTTGCCTTTCTATTTGGCTTTTCATAAGACTTCAGTCTAAGACAGTAAGACGGGACCGCAGTTAAAAGTCAGTGCGTTGGTCTGTTCCTATTTCTTTCAGGGCTCAACTGCGCGCAGAAGAAATCTCTGCTCAAAACTCGACTCACCGCGAGGGCAGCAAACGCCGCCAGGTGCTCATTTACATAACTGCACTGGCTGTGTCCAATCACATTGTCGAACCAGGTGCTAGTTTGAATATTCTACCAGGCAACCCGCCAATCAAAAAACACTTGTAGGTGGGACCCGTGACCTGCCAGTGTTGCTGTAGAAGAAATTCGATGTGAGATCCCTCAGGAAAAGCGTTCTTATCTGTGACAGGGAACGTTAGAGGGATACATGAAATACGATATAACAGACTAGAAAAGACAAGTCACCTAGTTCATCTGACTCATTGTCAGCTTAGGTTGGTAAAATTCCAGGATTCACGTCAGCGCTTTTTAAAAACTCCTTTTCTACGGGAGATTGCAGCAAAGTTTTACCACTTTTTTCACCCACTCACCGGAGATATTTGGCAAGACTACCATCATCTACACTGGAGTCTTTCTTGCATTTACGTTAAAAGCGAACATTATTACAGAGTGTGCAGCTGAAAGTCTATGCCATTACACCCCGGGGCTATAATAAGGGTGATTAAAGGGTTAACACTAAACACTAGTACTTTGCACTTTGAGAGCGATGGAAAGAAACGTAGACATGAGATGCACCGAAAGTAGATAACCGTATGCAGATGGTTCACCGAACGTCGAATTGTGTTTCAAAACATGAAATCACCTCTAATGCCAATTACCTTTGTGTGATGAGAACGCTAACGGCAGGGGGGGGGGGGTTGCCATTTGGAGTCTATAAGCACGAAAAAACGAGAAGGTGACGAGACGGAGAGACAGGGAGAGAGAGTGTTCAACAGCTATGTGTTCGTACTTGCCCGTCTCTCGCGGCAGAAAGGGAAACTAGCTGGCACTCCATCAACAGGGCGAAGGACAATGAAGGTTATTAGCAAACACAGAGCCCATCCTTGGATAAGCAAAGTCACGTAGTCTGGATCCTTTTAGTTACACCACCTACCTGTAGTTTCAGAGTATCTGTTTGCGTTTGCCATTGTGTTCGCTTTTAACTTTCTAGGTCAACATGAATTTTAAAAAATCACCATTGAAAACATGGAGGTAAAAAGCGAATACATATCATTATTTGTTATGAAACATCTGTAAATGTTTGCAATACGTCCAGGCACTCTCATTAGTCTTTCACGCATGAAAAAACACATTCATACTACACACAATCACTGCACACGGTCTTAAGGTAAAAGTACGCCTGCTTAAACATGCTTCATTTGAGACCAGACCTCATTTTTCTCGGTCGTACAGTACGCCACCTTTTTCCTTCTGGCCCCATGCCTCACACTCCCCCCTCTCCACCCTCCCTGCTTTGTCCGTGTGAATAGAGAGGCTGAAGTTACACTGGTACTAGACTGGCTCTCAGTATTGTTAACATTCTATCACCAGATTCCAATTTAATGCTTAAACCAAGTCTCTTTCACACTCACTCACTCACTCACTCTCTCTCTCTCTCTCTCTCTCTCTCTCATTTCTCCCCCTATATCTGTTCAATGATTAAGCATCCTTTCTTCCTCCATGTTTTTGGTGTTTTCTAAACCACTTTGTTACAGTGACACTCATGTGGTTGTCTTTCCTTCCTGTTTAGGCAATCCAGTCACTTAAACTCTTCACCAACCAATTTATCAACGTTGTCTGGATTTTGGGTTTGTGTTGATTGGCTCCATTGCTCAGAATATCTAACTGATTGTTAGGGGACCTGCTGCTGGCAAGAAAATGTAAGAGAACAAATAACCATTTAAAAAGGGATGGAAATGATGTTTCCAAATGCCCACAGTCAAACAATCCGATGATAAAAAATAATAAAAAAGAATCTTAGTTATCTTTCTAACATAGAAAGAACATTCTGGAAGTTCCTTTAGAGGCCGAGCCTCTCGTATTCGTCTTTTTCTCTCGACCGGACTCTTTCTCCAACTGCTCAAGCTTTGTTGGTTGTCACGGCAACTGCAAATGCCCTCCTAAATGTTGTGGCCTTTCAACATTATTTCTATTCTTCTTGCCTGCTCTCTTGTCTTGTGTCTGTCTTTATTCAGCCAACTTTTTTCTCTCTCTCTCTCTCTCTCTCTCTCTCTCTCTCTCTCTCTCTCTCTCTCTCTCTCATTCTCTCTCTGCTTCTCTCTCTCTCTCTGCGCACAGCTCTCCCTTTCTCCACATTACCTTGGTTTGCAGTCTCTGATCTGCCCCTGGCCTGCCCTGTCTCCCCCCTCTCCCTGAGCGAAAGCTGGCAAAGCGTAAAGAGCAGGTCTGATCCTGTGAGGAATCCACTCTGAGCAGGGACAGGGCTAGCGAGTTAGGGTGAGGAGGGAGCTAGGGAGTTAGGGAGAGGACAGGGCTAGCAAGTTAGGGTGAGAACAGGGCTAGCTAGTTAGGGTGAGGACAGAGCTAGGGAGTTAGGGAGAGGACAGGGCTAGCGAGTTAGGGTGAGGACGGAGCTAGGGAGTTAGGGAGAGGACAGGGCTAGCAAGTTAGGGTGAGAACAGGGCTAGCTAGTTAGGGTGAGGACGGAGCTAGCAAGTTAGGGAGAAGACGGAGCTAGCGAGTTAGGGAGAGGACAGGGCTAGCTAGTTAGGGAGACGACAGGGCTAGCAAGATAGGGAGAGGACAGGGCTAGCAAGATAGGGAGAGGAGGGAGCTAGCGAGTTAGGGAGAGGACGGAGCTAGGGAGTTAGGGAGAGGACAGAGCTAGCGAGTTAGGGTGAGGACGGAGCTAGGGAGTTAGGGAGAGGACAGAGCTAGCGAGTTAGGGTGAGGACGGAGCTAGGGAGTTAGGGAGAGGACGGAGCTAGCAAGTTAGGGTGAGGACGGAGCTAGCAAGTTAGGGAGAAGACGGAGCTAGCGAGTTAGGGAGAGGACGGAGCTAGCGAGTTAGGGTGAGGACGGAGCTAGCGAGTTAGGTAGAGGACAGGGCTAGCGAGTTAGGGAGAGGACAGGGCTAGAGAGTTAGGGAGAGGACAGGGCTAGCGAGTTAGGGAGAGGACAGGGCTAGCAAGATAGGGAGAGGACAGGGCTAGCAAGATAGGGAGAGGACAGAGCTAGCTAGTTAGGGAGAGGACAGGGCTAGCAAGATAGGGAGAGGAGGGAGCTAGCGAGTTAGGGAGAGAACAGGGCTAGCTAGTTAGGGAGAGGACGGGGCTAGCTAGTTAGAGAGAGGACAGGGCTAGCTAGTTAGGGAGAGGACAGGGCTTGCTAGTTAGGGAGAGGACAGGGCTAGCAAGATAGGGAGAGGGACACAGACAGACAGAGCTGGGAGAAAACAATTCCAGTTCCAAGCGGCAACGAGTCAACAAGGGAAATAAGACGGAGAAGGTTTTGTCAACTTCAAACACTGTGCTCCCCAGTGTGTCTAATTACACTGGAGTTGAATAGATGCCTCAGCAAGGAAACAGAGGAGGGGGAAATGCCTCTATCCCGTCATTTTTCTTCAAATCCTTTCAGAACAGATGACTGTGAGGCATTACCTGCCAGAATGGATTTCCTAAAGGCAATTTGTCGCGCTTTTGCCTTTTCAAAACCTTCTATGAAAAAGTAAAAGTGTTTTCTTTCGGCAGATCCAACACACAATCCCGGGCACACATATGCAATAAACAAAAACACACACACAGACACATCCCCCCCCTCCCCATACCCAGTGAGGGGTTTGACAGCTGTGCATGACTGCAGGAGTCTTGACTACAGAGATACAGTTCTAGAATGTCAAGAATTCAATGTGTTGGGAACTGACACATTCACATTCCAAAAGTTCTCCACTCCCTAGAATCTCCATTTCTTTCCCCCATAGTTCTAAAATCTCCTGAATATCAAACAATCTCAGCACTGTTGATAGTTCAGACAGTACATCAGCTCTGGCTGCCAAGTTCCCCTGCCTTCCCTTTCTTTCAAGGGCTGTAGAAGTACTGCTCTTCAATCACTTCAAAGTCACCTCTGAAATGAATGGAAAGTTTCAAGCCTGTCCCAAGGGGAAAAGCTCATTCAACAGGTTTTTTTAAATGTGTGTTAGTGTAAAGATGTGTGTATTTACAATGTGTGTCTGGGCTTGGTCAGGATTAATGTCCAGCCCTGCAGTGACTGGTATTAGTTGGTCCTTGGAGAAACTCTGGAGGTTGTGGGGTCAGAAGGTCACAGTCTGCCTTAGGGGGAGGTTCCCGCCTGAGGTCAGAGGTCGAAAGAGGTCCCTTTTCAGTGTTCAGTGTGAAAAAAAATGGGTGGTCAGCTCTTTCATCCTCCATGGTCTATGTGACCTGGTTACTTCCACACCTAACCGTGTGTGTGTAAGCATGCGTATATGTGTGTGTGTGTGTGTGGGCAAGCCATACCAGCCATAAGTTCTACAGGGTATAGAAATGTGACATAGTCTATATTTAACAGTGAGTGTATTTTGCTGTCTACAAAGAGGTGTGAAAGTCCCGTGGCATACAAACACTCTACCTAGTGAAGGATATAATGATTCACTTATGCTAACCTATATTATTTACTAATGAAGAATATAATGATTCACTTATGCGGAAATATATGATATTACATAATGAAGAATATAATGGTTCATTTGCTAACCCATATGAGTTTACTTATGTTAACAATGAAGGATACAATGATTTGCTTGTGCTGACCTATAAGATTTGTAAGGCAGACAAACAGTACTTTTCCATCATGCAAGAAAGGTAACACACTATGGGAATCAAGAGGGAGTCAACAGTCCACATATAATGAACAGTATGATATATGCCACTGTCTCATCTCGGGATGTGGGGAGTAGGGAATGTTATCTTCTTTCTGTGCAGAGTTAAAACAAATACCTGGGAGAGAGAGGCAACAAAGAGGGTCCTATCCACCACATAAGGAGATAAGACGGCCCTCGTACCAGGAGCAGAAACCACCAAAGGCAGAGGAGCTCCTGTCCCAATTAGTGCATGATCTTATCTATATATTACTGTGGGTCTCCCAAGAAAAGGTGTCGTTCTTTGCTGTGCAAAGCATAAGACGCACGTAGTTGAGTGCTGTTAGGAACCTTGGAGAGACCCAGATATCTGCATTAGAACTGTACTGTTAGGGAATAAACTTCATTGAACTTAACTGTACTGAATTCTGGTGATCCATTTTACCACTCTTGATGCGTGAACACGTAACGGAGTAAAATCACATACTCCAACAATTGGTGACCCCGACCGTGAGTTAAGGGTGGTGAAACAATAGGGACAGAGACAAAACGGATTTGTTGGACAGTCGCGGCGTCGACTGATGGTTACAGTCGCGGCGTCGACTTGGTACGGCAAGAATCGGAAAACGTGGAACGTTTGACGGAAAGCCGAGGGTTTGGATATAGTCGCGGCGTCGACTAATGGTTACAGTCGCGGCGTCGACTAATGGTTACAGTCGCGGCGTCGACTAATGGGTACAGTCGCGGCGTCGACTAAGGACGGCGAAACTGGAAAAACGTGAGACGTTTGACAGACAGCCGATGGTATTGACGATCGTCACGGTGACCACTGACATCCTTTCTCCTGGGCCCTTCTAACTAAAGGTAAGCAGAAACCTGTTTATAATCGAACTTCTGCATATTGGCTTGTTGAAATTTTGGAGAAAAGGTGTTAGTGTGAATCATTATTTAACTTTTGTATATTGGTTTGTTGGAATATATATATATAAAAAAGGGTGTTGATGTGAAACATTAACGACAAAATGTTTTAGTGGTGGCAGGGACTAATTGGAAAAGGACCAAATTCTAGGTTCAGGTGCGTAGATTAGGAGAGCGGTGGCAGGGATTAATTGACTATTACTCCAAATTATAGTGGTAGGACGAAGAATAGTGTAGGGACAGAGATGGACACCAGTGATCGCTAACCTGACTTACACAGGACCAATATTTTCCCATTAGAATCACACTGTGTGAAGAAATGATCAATTATTGTATCTACTGGCTTGTTTGATTGTTTACTATTGCTTCTACTTGTTTGCTTAACTTGGGTGCTTGGTTGCGTATTTGTTTTTTATAGGCTGCATAGATTGCGGGTCTGAGTAGGATAGGAACGGCGGATTGTATTTTATATTGTTGTTGTAATTGTGGCCTCTTGTTTGATTTGTGGTTAAGAATTGTGGTTGAGATTTGTGGTTAAGATTTGTTGTTAAGATGGACGGAGAATTTGACCGCGAGTGTGCAGAATTGGGTGGTTGTGACGGTGAAAGGTGGAATCTCCTGTTTGTTGAATTAGAACGACAAATTGTTAGTGGTGTGGATAAACAGAAACGTAGTAGGGAAAAGAATGTCTGAAAAAGCAATGGTTGAAGTTGCAGAAAGAAAAATGGTGGGGGGAGCCCCCCACTTGGACCACTTTGAGTGATGGTTTGCGGAAGACGGAGACTGATGTTCATGCTCATTGTGATCAATTGAGACAGGACATAGCGAAGGCGCGTTGGGTGGATGTTAGAAGAATGAAGAAGGAATTAGATGAAAGTGAGGAAAGAAGGAAACGTGTACATAATATGGCCTTGGTGGCAACGGCATAGTGTGCAGTGAGAAAGGACGAGTCCTCGTCCTCTCATTCTCAGCAAATGATACAGACACAGGTGGTGTCTGTATCAGGTGACGTTAAGGAACCAACCCGACTTTACCCGGACTTGGCTTCTTTTTGGGGGGAAGCGGGACCTACTGCCCCTTGCGCCCCACCTCCATATGACAATATGGGAACTGGGAGAGATATGTCTCATCAAATGGCTGTGTTACGATTAGCTGGCAACGTAGTTTGTGACATGGAAGACGGGGACGGACCTATGACAGACACAGAAAGGAAGTTTATCCGATCCATAGTAAGCACACATTCCGCTCAGGCTGGAGACAGTGGAGGAGAATCAGTAACACAAACGCCTCAGAGGGAGGCAGCCGATATTTCTAGACTAGAAAGAGGATTGAAACAATCTCAGACGGTCTAAGCACATAAATTAGAAGATTTAGAGACTCCGATAGCGGTGCTTAGTGAGGGACTCACAAACACGGGTGTTGGAGAATCAGCTGTTGAAATTACAATTGGCCAAACTGCGCTCTGAAGCAACAGAGAGCTAAAAAGAGCAAAGGACGAGTGGAGCTCATGAATCGAACACTTAAAGAAAATTGGCCAAAATCTGTCACTCAACCGGCATGTCTTGGATCCTGGCTCTGACATTGGCTCTACTCTCAGCCCGTCAAACTGTGAACAGAATCATTGGTTTTTCATCTTATGAACTCTTTACAGGTCGCCTGATGCCTGGACGCATGCATGTCCACAATTCGACCATTATCTGAAGTACCTCTACCGAATTTATTTCACGCTGTTTATTGGTCTCAACTGCAGTCTCTTGCATGTTGTAGTTATCATATATACAAAAACAAAGGACAGACATTCACTGTGTATTATTATAATATTCTTTTTTTGTTGTATTTAATATTTCAGTTTCCTTTTACAATTTTTTGGCTTTAAAAAGTTTTATGTTCTAATGTTCTTTGCTTTTTCTTTGTGCTTTCGGTGTTTCCATTTGACTGCAGATTGTTGTGTTTCATTTGTGTAACATGTGTGACTTTTTTTGGCCTGGGAGTTCCCCAGTCCAAGAGGGGGAAAGTGGGAATAGCTTTAATATGCAGCATAGGTGAGCTCTGTCCTGGATGCTGCCCTGGCGATTCCTTCACCCCAGATGCCCTGCCTCATCTCCTGACCTGATCTGTGGACCAGGGTACTCCTCAACTGACAGAGGAATGCTTCCAACAACAGACGAGCTTCTCTCCTCAGATCTACATCTCTGAATAGCTGAACTCTCCACACACTAGATGATCTAGATGAGCCCCTCCTTCCCCCTGAGTGGTTCTTTCTCTGGCAGTCCCCGCCTGTCTGTCGTTGGGGGTAGGATCTCTCCTTCATTGTGGTTCTCCTCGAGGTTTCTACTTTTTCCCATAGGGTTTTTTTGTAGTTTTTCCTCGCCGAGGAGGGTCTAAGGACAGGGGATGATCTGGGACAGTTGTCCATTTGATAAAATCATGTAGACATTGTTTAACTTGCTTTTCTGTTTATTGACCAATGATGGAATCTTTGTCGCCTTTTGAGGCAACTGTTGATGTGATTTTGGGCGTTACAAAAATGAATTGAATTCAATTGAATATGTCCAGCTGAGTGCTATTATGCCAGAGGAGGATTGTGTTGTTGCTTGAACTTTAATTGCTAGCGAATAAGTGTGGTTTTGCTGTTGTTTTGTTGCTTGTTATACTGTCTATTTTTCAGAGTTGTGGTACCGGTTGACGACTGGAATGTTGGAATCACCAGGGTTATCTTTGTCCTCAGACAGCTGACCTTGTACAGTTGAGAAATCCATCCTGGTATTGGGAAGTGCATTTTTCTTTTTTCTTATTACTTCACTAATTATGGTACTATGTGATTTAATGTGAACTCTTCGAGGTCAAGAGGGGGAATGAAGGATATAATGATTCACTTATGCTAACCTATATGATTTACTAATGAAGAATATAATGATTCACTTATTCGGAAATATATGATATTACATAATGAAGAATATAATGGTTCATTTGCCATAACCCATATGATTTTACTTATGTTAACAATGAAGGTTACAATGATTTGCTTGTGCTGGCCTATAAGATTTGTAAGGCAGACAAACAGTACTTTTCCATCATGCAAGAAATGTAACACACTATGGGAGATCAAGAGGGAGTCCAACAGTCCACATATAGATGAACAGTTGTAAATATAGTGCACTGTCTCATCTCGGGATGTGGGGAGTAGGGAATGTTATCTTCTTTCTGTGCAGAGTCAGAAAAACAACACCTGGGAGAGAGGCAACAAAGATGGTCCTATCCACCGCATATGGAGATAAGATGGCCCTCGTACCAGGAGCGGAAACTACCAAAGGCAGGGGAGCTCCTGTCCCAATTAGTGCATGATGTTATCTATATATTACTGTGGGTCTCCCAAGGAAAGGTGTTGTTCTTTGCTGTGCCGAGCATAAGACGCACGTAGTTGTGTGCTGTTAGGGACCTTGGAGCGACCCAGATATCTGCATTAGAATTGTACTGTTACGGAATAATCTTCATTGAACTTAACTATAGTGAATCCTGGTGATCCATTTAACCACTCTCGATGCGTGAACACGAAACGGAGTAAAATCACATACTCCAACGAGCATAGGTAAAATGGGTAGAATGTTGTGGTCTGCGTCTTTGTGTTTTCCGGCTTCTGTGATCCTGGTGGTCATGGTATGACCGGCTGTGCCCTCCTCTGATTGGCTGCGACGGGTGTCCATGGGATGTGGAGAGAAGGGAGGAAAGAGGGTGACGAGGTTTCGGGGGAGGGGGGAAGTAGGGGGGCAGATGACCCCTCACACAGTCAGGAACTCAGCACAGACCCTTTCAGCTGTACCCCCCCCCCCTCCACACACACACACACACACACACACTTCTGTCTGCTCTTCCAAGCAGGGTGGAGGGGCAGACTTCTTTTAGGTGTCAGGTTCCCCCCCCGCTTCCCTCCCCCCTTCTCCCTCCCCCCCCCCCTCTCAGAAACATCCTGCTATTCCTACATACACACACATACATATGTACAGGCTGTCAGAACAGACACACACACACACACACACACACACACACACACACACACACACACACACACACACACACACACACACACACTGCTCCCTTTGCTATGGCATTTGGGTGGTTCTTCTACAACTGTCGGTCCCTGTTCAAACTGTCACTCTTGCCATTCTAAGGTTTCACTTCCTGTTCCCTCCCTTCTCCTCATCTGTCCTACCGAGTCTGTGAATGAAAATCTTCCTACTTCCTTCCTCTCTTTTCGCCTCTTTGCTCGATGCTAAGCTAACGATAGCGCCGTGGAAATATATGGATCTCCCCATCGGATGTGCCCTAATTTGCTCTGACTGGATTTACTGCTGGTGTTTTTCTAGATTACAAGACAATGCTTTGGTTATTTCAGTCTACTTTGGTCTTACTAATCTAACTTCTTAACAGACGATTGAGGTCAAATTTTTTCAGGTACTCTAAGTCCAACTACAAAGGCTCTTTCTGACTGCAAATTGTTTTTGTAAACGTGCACGGACTCCACAATTAAACCAACATGTTAAATGAATGTGCCAATTGCTAAAACCAGGGAAGCAAAATAACGGATTATTCATTTGAGTGATTTTGAACCTTCTGCCTGAGGGTCTTATCTCCATGGTTACCGGTGTCCAATCCCCTTCCTGGCTCCCTGCTCTTGTTTCTAAACTCTCCCTCTCCTTTTTTTAAGTTACAGACTGTTGCTGGCTACTTCCAGTGAGAGTGAATGTTGTGGCGGATAGGGAGGGGGTGGCGGGTATGGGGGGTAGGGGTATTCAGAGGGGTGCGGATGACTGCAGTTGCAATGCAGTGAGAGGCGGCGCTATAAATACATATTGACACATGGACTCCGACTTACAAACAGGGTCACAGACACGCGCGCGCCGATGACCGAAGGAGACTCATTCAAGCACCGACACACACACACGCATTAAGATTCACGACCATGCACGTCGGAATTTCTATAGAAGTTGATCGGAGGTTTAAACAGCGAACTGGACACCGTCTGCTTTTGAGACTTTTCGTATCGCTACAATGAAATGCCTCACCGAAGTGAAATCCAGAGGTGACAACAGGTCACTTTCACACCCTGGTGCACATGAGTGGGTGATTTTCCCCGAGACGGTTGCTAGTTAACTTTAGTTTGGGTAGCTGCCGGGCGGAATTACTTCACACGATACTCGTAGTCAGTCAACTACCGCTAACTAGGCCTACTGTTAGTTTTAACTGTTAAAATAAACAATCCCAGCTCCCACATTGTTACGGTTCGTTAAGGCGGTATGATCGGAAAAATACGTTTTGAATCATGTGGTATCACATGCAGGAATTGACTTCGAGCCTAAAGGCTTCTAGCTACCATCATCTGATCATCTGTATTTTCTTATTTATATATATGTATCTTTTTTGGAGCTTTTCTGTACAGGAGAAAAGATGTCCTAGGCAATCTGGCTGGAGCTTTTCTCATGACTCAGTCGCTTTCCCTCACTAAACCAACGTCTGTGGGTGTGGTGTGTTTACCTGAGGGATGAGCTCCTCTTGGAGAAAGGAGGATGATTACACTGCAGCCTAGCTGGAAAGAAACAGGATTCATTGTCTCTGAAAAGGGATTTCAACAGTCCTGATCTGTTACCCTCTCTCATCCGTCTCCAAACCTGACTTGATTACTCTCCACGTCTACACAATACACACTCCGGATAACTCCTCATTCACCCAGGCGATTGGTTCGGTAGAAAACGAAATCTAAATCTACCAGATTCGATTAAACTCAGCTGATGTCCCATAGCTCAGTAGATCTTGCCCATCCGATCTACGGAGTTTATTTTAGTGTTTTTTAGACCTGTAGTGAAACTGAATCTCAGCACACAGGACGAGAAATATCTGATCTACAAGGTCTGACTACCCCCCAACGCGCTGCAGACAGAGGGACATATGTCTGGCTGTAAATCACATATTTACATGCGTGTGTATGTGTGTGCGTTCTTTCATGTATGTCCAAATGTGTCTGTGGTGTGCATTCTCATAAGAGTTAGTGTGTGCATGTGCGCGTGCTTGGTATTTCACCAAGACGGTTAGAAAAAAATAGAGGGACTTGTGTGTTGTCGGAAAGGAGGGATTTCTGGACGTTCCTCAGTCTACTGCAAACTTGGGCGTGTGTGTGTGTGTGTGATATCATGTGACACATACTGCACATACATGCTGTTAACACCACAAACGAGAACCCTGTACACAATAACGGCACAGCACCTGACCATTAACGACTCAAAAGATCCAGAGCAGGGGTGTCAAACTCCGGTCCTCGAGGGCCGCTGTCCTGAAGGTTTTCGATGTTTCCCTGCTCCAGCACACCTGATTCTAACGAGTCATTATCAGGCTTCCACAGCGCTTGATAACGAGTCATTCATTAGAATCAGGTGCGTTGGAGCAAGGAAACATCAAAAATCTTCAGGACAGTGGCCCTCGAGGACCGGAGTTCCACACCCCTGATCTGGAGGGATGCTAGCTCTGTTAGCCCCTAGCGACCACGTAGGTGCCGGTTAGAATCTGTCGGCTGCGGTTCTAATGAGGCTCTCTGGAAGTGTAGGATCAAGCCTTTGGGAATCTGTTTTAATGGAAGTTGGGGTGACAAGTCCACCTGTGTTCACCCTTGTCTTGAAAAAGCGATCCCATTGTGATGCACCTTCACTCAAACCCTCACCTGTGTGTGTGTGCGCGTGTGTGCGCGCGTGTGTACGTTCACGCTTGAGACAGGACCGGCCATACCGCAGTTTTTCAAAGTCTCCGCCTTTCATTTGAAACAAATTCATTACCTGTGGGGTTCACAACCATTAAGGGAAGTGACTCTGGGGTCAGAGGTTACCGGGAGAGGGGGGGGGGGGGGGGCGTCTCACAATGTCCTTGTGACATCATGAGAAAAGTGTTCCGCCTGTGTGTTATAATGTGAGGGAGGGCGTCTAACACAAACCACATGGTGCATAACTAAAGCAACCAGTACTGGCAACAAAGCTATTTGACATACCGGATTTTAATTAACAGTTTTGAAATTTATGGTGTCACGCACTAGTAAATCTGAAGTCTTTGTGTGATTTTAATTACAGCCATACAGGTTGCAGCCCCCATCCTTAATTAAAGTCTTATCTGGGGAAATCAGGCAGCTAAGATTGGTTTGTCAGGCAGAAAGCAATCCAGATGACTTTCACCATATTTTTTGTTGCTGCTTTTCAGTCAGCAAATTTATTTAACCATGGTACTAAATTGAAATATATGGGACTGCGAAATCTATGTTCATTACATCACAGATTACATGAACTCAGGGAACTGAGTACGTTTTAAATAAACGTTTCCACGATACGGTTGAAGAAAGCACAGTGGTCAGAAGGGAGTGGAGCAATATTACTGATCCAATCAAATTGGTCCAGCCAGGGAAATTGGATATGCATCTAAAGACCAAGAGCAAATTATCCAGCCAACTGTGTCAGTTAATTTATCCATCTACTCCTTCCAACGATGACAAAGAAAAATGTGTTCTGTGACATAAACCATGAGCTCCATTATGACTGAGAAACGTCTCTGGATAAGATCCACTTCATTTGGACTTTATTTTTTAATTTAAGTCGTATGCTTTCTTAATTAAAAGGTTTGGGCTGAATGTGTACTTCATTTTAGGATTCAATTGTATGGAGAAATCTCATTTGTTCAAACGGTTCATCTTTATTGCAGGAATCACTCCAGTTCATTGTCATTAGGCGTAACGTCCGGAATGCAATGAGGAACGCAGTGATGTACGCACACCTTAAACACGCGCACACACACACACACACACACGGGCGCAAACACACACACACACACGGGCGCAAACACTCCCCAATCTCACTCGCAAAACATGTCAGTCTTTTTCCAAATGTGCTTCTCAAACAAGTCCACAAAAGACTGCTGCGACACATTGCTCTCCTCGCTTTCCTGAAACCGTGTTGATTGGCGGTCCGAGCGCACAGAGGGGGGGTAGAGACCTCTGAGAGACGTGAGGACGTCCCGACGGAGGACATGGTACAACAGCGCTGCGCTGCTAGGGTGTTCCCTCGGAGGGAAATGGAACACACAGACTATGAGGTCACGCAGACTATGAGGTCACGCAGACTATGAGGTCACGCAGACTATGAGGTCACACAGCGTCGCTATGATACAGCTCTCGCGGCGTGACGGCAGACACCGAGAGAGAGAGAGAGACCGTCACGCCAGATGGCCAAGCGGAGGCCTTTTAGACATACAGTTTTCTACACTGTAGTTTCTCTACTTTATGTATGGGCTTTGAGTTGCAAACACAGCTGTTATGATTTTTGTTGTTGTAATATTTTCTTTCTCAGACTGAAAATACAGCGGCCACAATCTCCTCTTTCTCAGTCTATGGCTCAGGCTTGATGTAGTTCAGTCAGTCGATCATTAAACACAACTGACAGCTTTAACACAATGCAATACTGAAGTCAGGTCAGCGCTTCAGACACCCTCTGAAGTAGTCATTAAACTACACGTTCAACCCCATAATGGTCCAGCACGTCGAGACCCCCTCCCAACTCAAACCAGGAGTTCATCCATCATCCTTTGACTTTTGGGGGTCCGACGGATGAGTGAGTGAAACAGAGGCACTGCTTAAAGGAGAGAGGAATAGTCAATTCTACAGACAGATGATTGGGTAAATGTGAGGTAAAAAATGATTGTGGTCGTTGGAGGAGGTGAATCTGACAGTTTTTCAAGACCAGGAGTGTTGGTGGAGTGGATAGCAGACTGAAACAGAGAGGCAGTTCAGAAGGAGTGAGAGGATCTGGAGGAGGGGGGAAAGGAATCACGTCAACAACAGGAAGCAGGAATGAAAAGCGACGCGTCGGAGGGCGGCGAGGTCGACGAGGTCGTCGTTCTCCTCGTTCCTCCTCCCGCTCCTGCCGTCACTCGCACTCGTTCTCCCTGAGGACGTTGAACATGTTGACCGTGAGGCTGGAGGGACCTCCCCCCTTCTGCTTGGTCTGCCCCAAACCCTCATCTTCATCGTCTCCATCCTCATCGTCGTCCGCGTCCCTGTCCCTCTCCTCCTCCGGCTCGGAGCTGGACTCTCCGTCCTCCTCCTCCTCTTCCTCCTTCTCTCCAACCCCTTCCTCCTCAGCCCTTCCCTGCAGAGCTATGATCTCAGCCAGCTGTGGGTGGCACTCCCACTGCTCTGTACGGCAACACACAAAGCAACACATATTGAACAGTACAGTACAATACAGCAGAGTCTTCATCAATTATGCAAATTATTGTTTTGAAACCTTTCGAGAATATTTTTCAACCTTTCGTACCTTTTTCCCCTCCCCTAACGCACAATCCGACAGAAACAAAACTTTATAAAAATGTATAATTTCAAGCGGTATTCAAGGTTTAAAAATGTAGTGTGGAAAAAGTTTTTTTATTTTTTTTTTTAAATAAAAGTTTCAATAATATGTTTAAAGAAGGAACTGGGGTTGAAAAAAACGTTTTGAAAGGTGCAACTCGTGGCGATCTGCTGTACCTTTCTGCTGGTGGTAGCCAGGTGGCCGGAGACACATACACAGTCTGCCGTCGACAGCTAGCCTCAGGAGGCTGTTAGCTGCTCGGTACACGTCGTTACGCGCTGCCTTCGCTGTCTTATAGCCCCGCCTCTCAGCCCAGGCTGGGGGGGGGTGAAGGGGGACAAGAAGAGTTTTAAAAATAAAAATCACAAATAAATGTACTAAAAAGACACCAAGAGAACAAGGTAGTTGAGTTGAACTACTGAGTGTCGAATTAGCAGATCGCACAACGATCTCAACAAGGCGGATTCCACGCCGAGCTGGTACGGGCCCCCCCGGCCCCCAGCAGCGGGCCTCACCCTCGCAGACGTCCCAGGCGGTCCAGCGTAACTCCTGCTGCCCCTGCTGGCTGTCCTGGAGGTCCTGGATGTTCTCGTGGGGCTTGACGTCGGCCAGGCTGGGGTGCCGGAGCTTCAGCACCTGGAGGAACGGGGTGCGCTCGCACAGGTAACCCACCGAGCTGTAGGGCTCCTGGAGCTGAGACACGGGGTAGATACCAGCCAGGATCTGCAGAAGGGACACTTATTAACACCTGGATTGGTTTGCATTCAGGTCCAGAGGTGGAGGTGGAAGGAGACAGCAATGGGATGATGGAGAAAGGGTGTAGTTGAAGGGGGCTGGTGAAGAAAAGGAAAGGGTTGGAGGATCTAGATCTTGGGTGGGCAATCGTGGTCCTCGGGGGCTGCTGTCCCGACGGCTTGAGATGTTTCTCTGCTCCAGCACATCTGATTCTAATGAAGGGGTCGTTATCAAGCTCTGTGGAAGCCTGATAACGACCCCTTCATTAGAATCAGATGTGCTGGAGCAGAGAAACAAACCTCAAGCCGTCGGGACAGCGGCCCCCGAGGACCAGGATTACCCACCCAAGATCCAGACAATACTGAGAGAGAAAAGCAGGACAGATCAGGGAAGGAACGGTGCTTTCATGCTGTTAGGATGAGACTTGGGATGATCGCTAACTCCTGGTTATTTGGAACCTTGAGAGGCGGGTTCATATCACGTTTAAACAAGCCATGCAATTACTTTGAATTAGGGAAAAAAAAAAAAAAAAAAAACATACCAAGGAATGAGTAATCAGTTTTCTGTTACTATAAAAGTCCCTCTCAAAATGGTTGTGGATTCTTGTACCGTACCTGCAACTGCTTGTCAACACAGGACGGGAAGACTAGGCCAGGGCAGTCGCACAGTTTGACAGTAGGGGTGAGGTAATACGTCTGGAAGTATTTGGTGTGGCCCGGCGTTCGAGACACGCTCACTACCTTCCTGCCCACCAGACTGTTCAGAACGGACGACTTCCCCACGTTAGGGAAGCCTGCGGACACAGGAGGGGAGAGGGGAGAGGGGGAGGGGAGGAGAGGAGGAGAGGCGAGGAGAGGAGAGGTGAGAGGCGAGGGGAGAGGGGGAGGGGAGGAGAAGTGGCGAGGGGAGGAGAGGCGAGGGGTGAGGAAGGGAGGAGAGGGGAGAGAAAAGGGGGGTCGTCATCATGAAGACTTCCCCACTTCACTTCTGCAGGGAAGGGGGGGGAGGCGTGGGGGAAAAATGGTTTGGACTTGATTATACAGGTATAACATCTCACCTATACAGCCCACCGTAAGGACCCCATCTTTATACAGCTCCTGGGTGGGGCGGCTCATCTCCATGGCGACGTCACTATGGTGCTCCACCAACACCGACTCCACCCCGTCGTCGGGCTGCTCCCCACCCGGTTGCTCGGCAACGGAATCTCTTTGGATCTTTTTCTCCCAGCTGGACAGGTCCACTGTAGGGATGCAGTAAGAGGGGGCATAAGCTAGCAGGGCCACACAGGGGTTAGCGCTGCAACGCTAGCTCATTAGCCAACCTAATGCTCTCATGGAGACAGGGGGGTGGTGGGTGAATGTCGACTTGCACCTCTTCCTGCTGTGATTTCCTGACACGCCTTCAGGATGTGGAAGGGCCCCCCCGCCTGCCCGCAGCCCCCCTTCTTCCGCATGCGCTTCTTCTGAAGCACTACAAGACAGAAAGACAAACAGTTAGTGGCTTGATACGTTCAGTTCCACGCCCTACCTCCCCCACCAATATATGCCATCTTCATATATCTTCTTTGTCATAATCTCCCCCTCTCCTCCCCCTCTCCTCCCCTTCTCTCCCCTTCTCTCCCCTCCGTACCTGTGGTGTAAGGCTGCCCAGGGTGAGAGGTGAAGCACACGATGTGGAGGAGGGGGAACTGGGAGGACAGGTAGTGTTTCCATGCCAACACCAGGGGAGGGGGGCACAGGTCAGCCTTGTTCAGCACCAGCACCACCTGCTTCTGCAGCTGGTCGGTGATGTAGCGGTACAGGGTCGGGGGGAAGTGTAGCACCTTGGACACACGTGGAAGATGGACGTTTCAGACTGACTCCCAGGGGGGAGTCGAACCGTGGGACTTTAAACGTGTTATTGGTCTGGCGTGTCCCGGCTTGAGCACATGACCAAGCTTTTCCATCTGAACATGTTTGAGAGCTCGAACGTTTCGCATACTGAATAAACCCTGCGGTGGATGTGTCGTGAACTCCACCTAGTGGCACTTCGATGTATTTCAACATGTGGCAACAGTGTAACATTGAGATGAATACAGAACCTACCGGATGCCGGATGTCTACGATGAGCAGGATAATATCTGACATCTCCAGAACTCTCCACAACTGCCTCCAGGTCTGAGAGACAGGGACAGTGGAAGAGAGAGAGACATAAAGAGAGAGAGAGACACAGAGAGAGAGAGAGAGAGAGAGAGAGAGAGAGAGAGAGAGAGAAAGAGAGAGAGGGAGAGAGAGACACAGAGACAGAGAGGCAGAGATACAGAGACAGACAGAGAGACAGACAGAGAGAGAAACAGAGAGACAGCGAGAGGGAGAGAGGGAGACAGAGATACAGAGACAGACAGACAGATATAGAGACAGATATAGACAGAGATACAGATATAGAGAGAGACAGAGAGACATATATAGACAGAGAGACAGAGTGAGAGAGAAGGAGGGTGGGGGCAAACAGCACAACAGACAGTCAGCCATTTCCACTCCCTGGTGAACAGCCTCATCATGCAGTGTGTGCTTCTCATCATGTTATAGAATGAACGCTTCACCTCCAAGTTGTGCTCAAAATGGCTGAGAGACCCTGGGGGGTTCCGGGAGTGCAGGTCATTTATATACTCTCTGTACGACTTCTCTTCCTTTCTCAGCAGCTCCTCCCGTGACATCCCATAATTCCAGGGAGGTCGCCGTGGAAAACCAAGACCTGGACCGGCAGTGAATAGATACAAAGCAACATTGTGAGAGGCAGAATGGCACTGTGTTTTCATAGTGCTTATTGGCAGGAGAAGCCATGTTTTGATGGGATTTTGTTCCGCCTTGTCTGGGGAGTTGTGGGGAAAGCGAACCTCTCTCTGTGGGGTAGAGGCTGTCGATGTTGACTTCCAGGTCTTTCTCGGACACCTGCTCCAAAACTTTCTCTCTGGCTATCTTTTTCCTCCTTTCAACTTCTTCTTTGCTCTCCTTTTCAAAGTGCAGTCGGAACCTAAGCGAGAGAGACAGACAGCTGTAGCTGGTGGTTGTGTGTGTGCAATATATAACCTGGTTGAAGCTTTAAGAACACGTTATCCACTGATACTACTAGATACCACAGGCCCTGTGTGTCTGCAATATCACAGCTTGTGTGCATGTCTAACTTGTTCTAGTTTATATATATCTATATTTTTAGCCTTATACGGCCTCTTTTACTTTAATATCTAGCAGCCCTGTCATTGTGTTCCAATTTAATATTCCCTTTATTAACCCTGTCTTCGGTTGTGGACGTGCTGCTCTTCAAACACCACAGACCGTTCAGTCAACTGCTGTGTTTGCGTGGAGCAGCGATCCATGTTAGATATCTTCCTCACTGCTAACACAGCTAGACGATAACATCGTTCCTGGTTTCCGGGTCTTAAGACTCTTCACAGGAAACGACGTTGCCCGCTCCGCTCACCTGTTCGGGTCGTATCTGCCTTCCCTATTGGACGGCTGCTGATTCAACCTCCTGATGTCGGTGGTCTCGCTGTCCGACGTGTCCGATTGCCTCTCTCGGTCCATCCCTCGCTCCACGCTGGCATGGCGGCTACTAGGTCCCGAGCCAGCGTCACCTGTGCAGAATACAGACCGGAGGCACGGGAAGAGAGAGGCAATCAACAAACTACGTGGCGGGCCAACACTCTTGGGACAAAACAACAACAACAAAATATAAACAAGGACATGAGTAAAGGATATTTTTGATCCCGGTCTTGCGGAAATAAACAGTGCATCAACAACATCAGTAGTGTTCATGCATACGTAAACGAATCGGTTTTGAACATGTGATCAAATAAGAGCTAAAGAAATCTGATTCAATAGGCGCCTTTTGTTTTGGCATCCCAACTTGAGATTGCTTAGGTATTACGTAACTACTTCGAGTTTGCGCAGTAAACTGTTTAATACTGTACACCACTGATGCTACAACATCTAGCGAGCTAGTGATGATCTATCGACTATTATGCTACGGCTGTACACCAGACCGAAAAGCAATTCTCACATCAACAGCAATGATTGCTGGAAACCAACTTCATGCCTTTCGGTTTATCTACTGACGCCCACATTCTTTGCTTCCGTTAGCTAGCTGCTGTGTAGCTACTGGCTACCGTATGTATGGCTTCATTATAGCACAATACCATTTTGTCGGGATAGGGATATACCCATTCGCTTGCTACCAACAAACCTAGCCAGCATGGCAATATAACTACGGAATATCAAGCTAGCAGTACACACGCACATGCAATAGACACATGAATCCAGTCATTTCAGGTAGCAAGCTAACATATACATGAGCTCGCTAGCTAGCCTGCTAACACACTAGTGAGCTAAATGTAAGCTTATTAAACACGGGCTCGCTAAGGTGATATAGCGCTACCTCTTTTTCTCTCCCGTTTCACTTGAAGCTGTTTCCTCTTCTGCTTGGTGCTGAATGGCTTTTTCCGAGGCATAATGAAAAGATACTTTAGCTAAAGAAACTACAGCTAGAGAAGCTTGTGGTAACACAGCAGATTATATAGATCGTGCTATCTCAGAAAGCTAGCTATTTACATTCGTGAAGTTTCTCGACTCATACACTTTTTTTTTAGTGACGCGCTGATGTCCACTGCAGAGAATGACGGACGAAACCAGTACGTTGTAGCTAGTTATCTGTTCTGGTCACGAAGTTGGTTTAAAGTGACTAAATCTTGAAATCAGTAAGTGGAAACTGAGTTTGTGCTTAACACTTGCCACTAAATATTTATATATCATGGGCGGGTATAAAGAAAGTTCACTCCACTCATTTGACCAGAATGGTTCAGTCCGAAGTGTAAACACGAGCTCATTTGCATGACTCATTTCATCAAACTACATGCAAATCAGCAGGCACATTTGTCTACGCAGCCATAAATTCAACGTCCATCCATTCAATATCAATATCGGAGACAAACGTTAAAAGTTCAGACAGTTTTCATGAGTACGCTCTCAGTTCAGTTTTTAACCAAACAAGAACATGATACAGCTTCGGTGAAGTGTTTAATTGTGTAGGTATCGTAAGCAGAAAAACATCTCGGATGGACGTGCGTATTTGGAAAGGAACATCATTATCAGCCGTTTAATACTTATATATCGGAAGTATAATAGCAAGAATACATATGAATAACAGTGATATTCTTGTGACACACAACGAGACAACTCGGGCTAAATGAGAAAAGAACCCTCTAACCCCATTCATCCCAGCATGGGAACGAAGCAGTTTGGCTTTAGTCCATACATGTCAATGGTCTTTTATAAAGGTATATGGACTTTCTTTACATACATACACATATATATATATATACTGGTAATATATACTTTAAATATTTGCAGTTTACTTTTCTTCTTCCAAATCAATATATCGCACTTCCCTTTTTTTCTGTGAAAACGTTATACTTGTTAGAGAATTCTAAAAGATATAGTAAACATAAAAATGACAATGACGTTGTAGAAAAACGGGAGTACCTGTACGAAAGTATAAAAAATTACCTTCACAGTTTACCACCAATTTCCGTTAAAGTATCGCTGAAGTGATCATAAATTATGGTCATGGGTCCACTTGCAGGGAAGAGCAGGATATAAAATAGTAAAATATAAAAAGAGAACACGAGTCTTTACTCAGTTCCTCTTCTTGCCGCGCATTCTGAACGAACACAAACGGAGATAAATGCTGTCCTTTACATGCACTCCCCGATCAGAAACTTGGGTTGACAAAAGAGGACATTAATCTGGGCATTAGTGAGAAACAAGAGTACAAATCCCCCCCCCCCTCTCTCTCTCTTTCTCTCAAGAGACCTTCTCCTTCCATCCAAAGTCTTCTCCAAATGTCTTCTGCCACATTCCATTATTCAGGCACAGTCTTGTGTTCCTCCATCATCTGTATTATATCCAGTCCATCACAACCCCTGTCCATGTATGCAGCTGTCCTACAGGCCTCTCCTAGGTCCCGCCCGCCCCTCCCCATATGGTCACTATGAGTTCAGGTGCTCCACCTGGATGGTGGAGGTGGCCACAGTGAGACAGAGGTCTTTATGAGACACCAAATCAGCCACGCTAACTGGTTTGTACTGGATGTCCCCAGCAGCCACAGTCTTATACTGGTGCAGGTCGAAGGGGCAGCCCACCGTGTCCGCCGGAGCATAGCTGCCCTGGTTCTGCCCCTGCCCTCCTCCGCCAGGCCTGGACCCCCCGCTGTCTGTGCCCTCGCCCCGGCCTTGGGCTCCACCGTGGGCCTGGTTCTGGTTCTGGTGTGACTGTGCCTGCTGTGCAGCTGCTACGGCGGCAGTCAGCTGGTCTGGGTTGTGTTTCTGCATGTGTTTGACCAGGTAGGTCTCCTGTGAGAGAGACAAGGTGCAGAGAGACTACGTCAACACAAGGGAGATCTCCACCGCTGCAGAATACCTCTCAGACGTCAGTTATCATATTTGTAATGTCTTTTTCGTCTTCCAAATCAATATAATCTCTGTGTCAGAGACAGCAGCCTTACAGAGACAGCAACCTTACAGAGACAGCAGTCTCACAGAGAGAGCAGTCTCACAGAGAGAGCAGTCTCACAGAGACAGCAGTCTTACCGAGGTGTATGTGCGGTTGCAGAGGCCACAGGAGTAGAGTTTGGCGTGTTTCACCGTGTGCGTGGACAGGTGAACCTCCAGGCTTGCGGCGTCCGTGTAACCACGGTTACAGTTGCTGCACTTGTAGGGCTTGTCCTTGTTGTGTTGCCGCCGGTGAGACTGAGAAAGGACAAAAGGTCACTTCGTCAGTGAGGGAAAGAGAGGGTGCGTGTGGGCAGAAGCAAAGGGTCGTCACTCACCTGGAGGTTAGACAGTTGCGTAAAGGACTTTTCACATCCCGGATGTACACACTTGTAGGGCCGATCTCCAGTGTGAATACTAGAAAGCGAGGGAAGCAGAGATTAACGACGGGATCTCGTTGCTGAACGGACCACCAGCGTGTGGGAGGCGAGAGGGTGAAGTCGTAAGAGGATGGCTACCGGTTATGCTGCTGTAGGTGACTGAGCTGTCTAAAGCACTTCTGGCAGAAGGAGCAGGTGTAGGGTTTCACCCCAGTGTGGATGCGGATGTGCTGGGCCAGGTAGCTGGAGTTGGCGAACGACTTGGTGCAGTGGGGACACTTGTGGGGCTTGGACTCTGTGTGGTTCCTGTGGACGGAAGGACAAGGGAAGGCCAGGGGGGACGGGGAGGACAAAGGAAGACGAGAGAAGGACACTGCGTTTCACAGACGGTTCATCTCAACTGCTTCTCAACCTGCTGACTCATCTCCTCGCGGCAAAAACCCGCTTGTGTCGAGAGGAACCACAAATCCATCACTAGACATGGGAACAATAAAAAAGAACCCAACACGATACAATCCCCTACGGTGAGGAACCCCCTACGGTGAGGAACCCCCTACGGTGAGGAACCCCCTACGGTGAGGAACCCCAAAACGTTGACAAGAGGGAGCGCTGCTGGAGCTTTGGTAGCATTGTGAAGAGAGAACATGGAAGATTCAAACATCTCCAATGATCCTTTCTTGCCAATCGCCAAGGGAAGCCGAAGACAGCTGAGGGGCAGGAATAAGAGGAGGAGCAGGGAAGCCATGGAGGAAGGGAAGCCATAGACGGAGCATGGGAAGCCATGGAGGAAGCAGGGAAGCCATAGAGGAGCAGGGAAGCCATGGAGGAGCAGGGAAGCCATGGAGGAGCAGAACAGAGCAGCTCATCAGAGGGGTGAAGGCTGCTCACTCTGTCTAGTTACTAGGCCTAAAAGGTGTAGCTATGTGAGGGTTCAAAAGAGCTTAGCAGGAGAAGTGGGGAGATCAAGAAAACAGGACAGAAACAGAAGGGGACTATTAAGCACATACAAGAAGGTATGTACACCCACACAACCCACACCCACACCAAGAGAGGCATGCACCACACACAACACACACACACCACAAGCAGGCATGCTGCACACACACAACACACACACACAAGCAGGGCATGACACACACACACACACACAATGCACACACACACACACACAACCCCACACACACCCCACACACACACACATTCCACACACACACAGCAGCCTGACACACACACACAATGGAAAGCAGCTCTCTTCCCCACACACACATCTGCACCGATAACAAACGTCTGTAACTCTGCGTCCACAACAGAGGTCTGGAGAACCTTTTCAAACAGGCGAGGCCTCTACGGGAATGCGGGTTTTCAAGGAAAAGGCTTCGGATCTTAGTAGCTTACTGTCATGCGTGAAGCACCACTCATACGAGCCACACAAACACACCACACACTCTCTTGGTTCCCCATGACAAACTAGTGGGTAGGGGGGGGTTTAGAGGTGGAGAACGGCATGGGTGGGGGGGGGGGGGGACTGCCAGTACCGTGTGTGCTGCTGTAAATGACTGAGCTGCCTGAATGATTTCTGGCAGTAGGAGCAGGTGTAGGGCTTGGCCCCGCTGTGGATGCGGATGTGCTGGGCCAGGTAGCTGGAGTTGGCGAACGACTTGGAACAGTGAGGACACTTGTGGGGCTTGGACTCTGTGTGCGACTTGGAGTGGATCTGCATGTCTGACTTACTGAAGAAGGTCACCGCACACATCCGGCACCTACAGGCGGAGAGACACAGAGTCGGGGGGGGGAGGGGAGCGGGGGATGGAGAACGAAAAGGAACGGAGAGAGAGAAAGGAGCACGGGAGGAAACGAGGAGAAACAGAGGGGGTCACGATGGAGGTGAAGACGAAAGAAAATGGGAGAGAGGAAGAGGAGTACAAGGGGAAACGAGGAGAAAGAGAGGGGGGGCAGGATGGAGGGAGAACGAAAAGAAACAGAGAGAAGAAGAGGAGTACGAAAGGAAACGAGGAGAAAGAGAGAGAGAGGAAATATGGGAAACGGTTTGAGGAAGAGGAACGGGGGTGTGCGGGGGGGGGGGGAGTACAGGATTTGAAGGATGGCCAGACACGGTGAAGAAAGAGGAGAAGCGGGAAGAGAAAACAGAACGTAAAACAGAAGTAGATGACGTGAAGGTGGAATGAGTAGCACACAAGCGCCAGGGGAGGAGAGAGGGAGAGGGTGGAACAGGTGAGGACAACAGGAAGAGAGCACTGTCTGCTAAAGAGAGACAAACATGGAGAGAGACCTTGACAGGTATCGCAACTAACAGGACGTGCAGCATAGAAAGAGCGGGAGGGAGACTGTCTAGAGGGTCGAGCAGAGCAGGCAAGAGGGTGGGTGGGGTGGATGGGGAGGAGGGAAGGGGGAGGGCCAGGAAAGTGTCCGGTCCGTGGCAGTGTGTGTGCGGGCGGGGCGGTGTGTCCATGCAGCAGACCAAACACGCTGTGTTTTACGGTGCAGATGCGGCCGGTGAAAAACCTTCCACCTCTCACCAACAAAGCAGGTGTGAGGATGAGTGTGCGCGCTGCCATAGCATGCAATGAAGCCGTTCTGTGTGTGTCTGTGTGTCAGATGTAAATATCCAGCAGCACCTTGTTCATCCAAAGCAGCCTCATCCTAACCTGTCACATACACTGGCACTGTTACAGGTACTGTTACAGGCACTGTTACAGGTACTGTTACAGGCACTGTTACAGGTACTGTTACAGGTACTGTTACAGGTACTGTTACAGGTACAAATACAGGCAGACCTGCATTCTGCTGTTACATGTCAGCTGTATAAGGATAAACAGCCTCTGATTGGTCAGGGGGGTGGGGGGGGAAGGGGGGGGCGGTTGAGTGACCGCCATCTGTACCTGTAGGTCTTATTTGTGTCTTTCCCTCCGTGTTCTTCGTCTTCGTTGGACAGCTCGTATGGGTCTGTGGCATGATGCTGTAAAGACATAACCTATCAGGAGTCAGATTATGTCGCCACACGGGAACTCCCCCCCCCCCCCCCAACCTCCCCTGCAGCCAGACCTCCTCCTACCTGCCCTCCTGCTGCTAGATGAGCCAGGATGAGAGTCTCGTTCCCTGTCGAGAGGGCGTGGCCAGCACTGGGAACAGCCCTCTGCAACGCTGCCTTTTTCTTCCTGCCTCGCTTTGATGGGGTTGGCAAGACAACCAAGTGGGGAACTCCATCTTCTTTTTTATCTAATGGGACAAGTGAAATGAATATGTAAATCCGTGAGAATTGGAAAGAAATTAGGACAACACAGATGAATATCACGGTGCAGATGCGGCCGGTGAAAAACCTTCCACCTCTCACCAACAAAGCAGGTGTGAGGATGAGTGTGCGCGCTGCCATAGCATGCAATGAAGCCGTTCTGTGTGTGTCTGTTTGTCAGATGTAAATATCCAGCAGCACCTTGTTCATCCAAAGCAGCCTCATCCTAACCTGTCACATACACTGGCACTGTTACAGGTACTGTTACAGGCACTGTTACAGGTACTGTTACAGGCACTGTTACAGGTACTGTTACAGGTACTGTTACAGGTACTGTTACAGGTACAAATACAGGCAGACCTGCATTCTGCTGTTACATGTCAGCTGTATAAGGATAAACAGCCTCTGATTGGTCAGGGGGGTGGGGGCAGAGCGGGGATCCCTATGCGGCGGTGAGTGCGACACTCTATACTAGTAGATCTCTTATTTGTTCTTTCCCTCCTATTCTTCAGTCGTCGGGACAGCTCGATGAGTCGTGGCATGATGCCTGTAAAGACATTCAACCCCTAATCAAGTTCAGATTATGAATCCACAAACGAGACTACCCCCGCCGCCCCCACCCTCCCTGCCAGCCAGACCTCCTCCTACCTGCCCTCCTGCTGCTAGATGAGCCAGGATGAGAGTCTCGTTCCCTGTCGAGAGGGCGTGGCCAGCACTGGGAACAGCCCTCTGCAACGCTGCCTTTTTCTTCCTGCCTCGCTTTGATGGGGTTGGCAAGACAACCAAGTGGGGAACTCCATCTTCTTTTTTATCTAATGGGACAAATAAGACAGGGGAGAAGGGGGGGGGGACTATATGTCAATGTGTGTGTGCAGCAACAATATTTTATTTCAGTTTTTCTGGCGTGAGGTGTACTGAGAGGAATTGCCTCTACAGATGTCTGTGTGTTACCTGTGTTCGGGGCATGAAGTGCTGAGACGATCATGGTGGTTGCCGGGTGACCGGGAACAAAGGACTGAGACGATGATGCAGGAGATACTAAAGTGCCCTGAGGGGTTGTGATGACCAGACCTGCTACGAGGTCAGAGACAAACGAAGGGTCAGAGAGAGTCTAAGAGTGTCAGAGTCAGAGTCAAAGTGTCAGATACAGAGAGTCAGATACAGAGAGTCAGATACAGAGAGTCAGATACAGAGAGTCAGATACAGAGAGTCAGATACAGAGAGTCAGATACAGAGAGTCTAGATACAGAGAGTCAGATACAGAGAGTCAGATACAGGGAGTCAGAGAGAGGGAGTCAGAGAGAGGGAGTCGAGAAAGAGAGCGAGAGACGAGAGAGTTAGAGAGATGAGTCAGAGAGAGCGACGCGAGAGTCAGAAAGAGTCAGAGACAGATGACTGTCCAAACTAAACTGGGAGCTCTTGCACTCCTGTCTCTACAGAACGTTTGCTGCTGTGCTTGGATGCAAAACAAACCTGCAGTCATGATGCCAGTGGAGGGCACTGGGACCACAGTGATGTTCTGGGTGCTGTGAGGGGGAATCAGATGGCCTCCGCCTGCCTGCCCTCCCCCCTCCTGCTTGGGACCAGGGACAGCAAGCACGGCTGTCTGGTAGTGAGAGGTAGCAGAGGCTTGGAAAGAGGGATTCTTCTCCTGCTCCTTCATCTTGTTCAGAAACATGGCGTTCTCGATCTGTGAGGCATGGATGGGGGGGCGGGGGGTGGATGGGGGGCGTTAGGTATGATAGGTCTGACTCGGGCTTGAAGTAACTCTGGGAAGGGAACAAGTTAGAGGCTTGTACCTGTCCTTGCACTGTGGGAATGGGAGACCAGAAGTACGATGAATTAAAGTGGGAATCTTCCATCCTTCCTGCAAAACAAGTCATTAAGATTTTGTATTACTTCGCGCTTGCCTTATCATCGGCCTTCGTTCGTAAATGACAACTGACAATATAACTTAGAAGAGAGCACTTTGGACAAGCACGGCACCTTCGAATCTCTCTGAACGTCAACATAATCAAGTTAGTCGTAATATGATTGTGTTCTCGTGTGTCGTAAAAGTAATTAAATCAATAACGCAAATTGGTTTTCCACTTGTTAAGAACTGAGTATGCTTTAAGTGCGCCTCCATTTCTGTTCCTTGAATGCTAGCTACGTGCAAAAATACACACCGATAACTGAATGTGTTGGAGCGAATAGCTGTATCTCGCGCATGTCGTTTCATAGCCGAGAAAGTAAAAAAAACAACAAAGCAAAAAAAAAAAAACAAGGATTTAAAAAAAACGACGAGATGAGGAAAAAAAAACTACACTCGGTACAAGTCAATCTCTCGAAGACTTCCGGCTGTCCAGGCGAAGAGATGCGGCTG
Organism: Plecoglossus altivelis; assembly: GCA_036571765.1. NCBI lineage: Eukaryota > Metazoa > Chordata > Actinopteri > Osmeriformes > Plecoglossidae > Plecoglossus > Plecoglossus altivelis. The sequence goes on from BROE01000014.1 coordinate 16,436,448, forward strand.
TAGCAAGTCGCACAAATTAGCAGAAAAATACTATGATCAAGAGGGATAACCGTGGTATTTACCGGTGCTGAAATCTCCCTCTCCCTCCCCGGAGTTCCGGTGGACCGGGACAGTTCGGAAACTCTGTCCAAACTGCCCGAATGTAGAAATTCACCGCGTTTTTTGTCGTCGATATTTTTTCTTTTTTTTTCTTTCTGGTGAAGCAGCTGGCCGACTTGTCTGTGCTACACTTCCTGCCAATAAGGTTCACAGACAAAAGCCGTGAATGTGCGATGATGTCATTTCCGGAGAATGAGGTCTATCTTACGAAAGTAGTATTTTAAAGAAAAATAATACAACTTAAATGTAGATGGTATGTGCATATATTGCTGTATTTAATGCGCGCGGCATTGCCTGAAACGGCATCTTACTAGGCGTTTGAAGTTGAGGATATCATAACTGTTCAGGCCACTAGATTCCATTATATAATACGGTGAAAGCAACGCTTAATATATTTAGCCCTGACATAATTGTATGGTAGTCTAATGTGCAACACAATCTTTTGTGGATGGCATTGACATGGAAGATGTAGGAACCTCGTTGTTGAGTTGGAAATCATTGTCCCTTCAGTCCACACGGTGTCGCCGAGAAGACGTCTCGACGTCTGCAGCCGGTTAGTTGGGTGATTGTTTTCCATAACATCCGGCTAGACACGTCTCTATATTTCTCAACAATACCTGGGAAATTGACAGCTAGCATAGATACCTGTATTACGTTAACATTCGACTCGGTAGATAGATTGCAACGTAGAAATTAACTGCAGTGCAACTGTATGCTGCGACAAAGCGAGGTATCTGGAAACAAAAGAAGTCTGACATCTGGAAACAAGTTTTCGTGCTGCTCGTTCTTTTATGAAGCGCTTCAAATGGGGGAAGTGAGGAAGTTACAGAAGAAGTTGAGACAGATTGAGAATCTGGAGATCAAAATCACTCTTACCCCGGAGGAAAGATTCAAGGTAGAACACGCTCCCTCCATCACTTGTTTCAATATCAACTGAAAGCGCAGTATAGCGCACCGCAATCCAGAATTGATTTCCCACGGGTGCAGTTCGGTTATAAACTGTACCTTTAGTTCCCAAGAGCAGAGACCTAAATGTAGGACCATTCAAATCAATATGCATCAACATATTCTCCCATACTCCTATTTCATTATTAAACTCAGCTGCAGTCCTTGCCTCTCTGAAACACTCGCACACAACCTTAGCGAATATGAGCTGTGAATTGTTCAACTTCAGACGCTTCAAACTGTTTTGCACACTAACATAGCGCTGTGTCTGTATTTATGACACGTAATTGTCTTTGGCGTAGAGAAAACTAATAGCATTAAATCTCTTGTTAATAGTCTGTTTAGGGGGGGTTGTGCGAGTTGTGTTATAAATTCTAGCTGTGCAGATCATATACTAATACGGATCCATACCACACTCAACATACTGTGAAGTCTTATTAAAGTCTGCGTTTCAATAGTGTAGAGATTTAATTTAAAGAACATTATACACATATGCGTTTTTCACGCTCCTTTCATTAGCACATCCATAAGTATTTCATGGACCTGCGCATGTCTTGTTTTCCAGACACTAGCTGCAAGTAGCCTGCGGGCTGACTGTTCACAGCTAATGTATATAGTCATGGGCGGTAAATAGCCAAAAATGTTCAAACATGTGTACTAACCAACACCCCCCTCCCCCTCCCCCTCAGATCTCCAGGAAGGCGGAGCTTCGTTCCAGATTGGCTCAGCTGCTGCTGCAGCCTTCTGGCCCCCAGCTAACTCCAGGGATTGTGAGAGAAGGAGAAAAAGAGAAGATGAAAAGACAAGTGTAAGGAAGCGAGCAAAGGGAGGGAGGTGATGATAGACAGGAAGAGAGGGAGAGAGAGACAGGGGGGGAGAGAGCGGCAGGGAGAGAGCGGCAGGGAGAGAGGGGGGGGAGAGAGAGAGACAGAGGGAGAGAGAGGGAGAGAGAGATAGAGAAGGAGAGAGGCAGAGAGATAGAGGGGGAGAGAGGGACAGGGAGAAAGAGGGGGAGAGAGGGAGAGAGAGAGACAGAGGGGGAGAGAGGGAGAGAGAGAGATAGAGGGGGAGAGAGGGAGAGAGAGATGGAGAGAGAGAAAGGGGCAGGAAGAGAGATAGAGAGGGAAAGAGAGATAGAGGGAGAGACAGGAAGAGAGAGTCAGACGGGGAGGGAGGGAGAGAGAGGGACACAGACAGAGAGAGAGAGACAGAGAGAGAGTGTGGGAGAGAGACAGAAAGAGACAGAGAGGGAGAGAGACAGACAGACAGACAGACAGAGGGAGAGAGAGCAGTGGCGCTCTTCAGAAGCAGTAATGTTCGCTTTGAAGTCTTTGATCTTGCGTGTGTCTAGTTGGGGTATTTTAGGTCAAATATTGTCTCGCTCTTCCTTCAAGACTCATTCAAAAGGTCATAGATTGTGTATTGGGCCACAGTAGGTCATAGAGGCACCACAAAGTCCCTTATTTTCTGTAGTCACCAATGAGCCGTCAGTCAGGATAAATCCACGGACCAAATCTGCCTACGGATCCAAATACAGTAACCTTAACCTGAATCTGACTTTTTCTCCGTGGATGAAAGACACTGTGCCTTTAGGCACCTGTCTGACTGGTAAAGATAAACAACAACCCATGCTATCTCCCAGTGCAAGGCTTTAATATCGGTGGACTCGTTTGTACCTTGGGGTAGGAACTGTTCCCTAGTTGTCTAATTTATGTGCAGTGCCGTTCAGTATGTACAGCCTTTTCAGTATGTGTAATTTCTACTTTGACACAGTGAAGACGCCCGCGAGAGCCTTCCATCACATCAGCCTCCAGCTATCAAGATCCCCAAGGGAGAGTCACAAGGACTGGCAGCCAGACAGCAACGGGCCGGAGCGGGCGGAGACACAGCCGCAGGAGAGGGGAGGCGGGCGACTACTCCCAAGCCTTCAGAACCCAGCCCGGTCATGACGCAGCAGAGCCCAGCAGAACCAGAGGAAGGTGGGTCTGGCTCGCAACAGGGTCAGTGTGCTTGCAGAGCTTAGATACTCATATCATATATTATCATATATATATTATATCATATATATTATGTATATATGTATGTATATATACTGTATATATATATATATACTATATATACTATATATATACTCTCTATATATGTAGATATATACTGTGTGTGTATACATATATAGATGGGAATATAATATACAATATATATTATATATTATGTATATATATGTGGATTATAGTAGTGTATGTAATATATCATACACACGACACAGTATATATATTCGGGTTGTGTGTATATATGTGTGTATATGTGATGAAATAGATGGATAGATAATAGATAGATAATGAAAAGGAAAGATGCCATACATCTATATATTTGTCCAACACAGAATATTCTAAATGTCCAATTTACATTTGAAATAAAGGGAAAGGAATAGCTAAAGGGCCGTGAGTTGCCGTAGGGAGAGTAATCTAAGAACAGCTCCCCTAACGTGCTGAACCAAGCAGGCTGCCTCACTCTACAGGGTTTACCTCAGGGTGGAACACACAGAACCCTCTGCCTTCCTCAGGAAGAACCAGCAGCCCGGCTCCAAAGGAACCTGCTTCACGTTGCTTAAAGACGCTTTTAGTTGGAGAACATTTCAAGAAGTGATGTGTCAGCCACGATAACTGTGGTCTTTCTCTGCCCCCAACCCCCCACCCAGATGCCGAATTCACCTCCCTCAAAGCATCATGGGAAAAGGCCAAGTTCCGATTGAGGTTCCTGGAGGGTCCACAGTGACTCTCACCTGCGGGTCATGTCCTGTAGATAACCTGTCAGTCTCCGGAAGGTACAGAGAACCCACCTCAAATGAAAACTCCCCAAACAGACCTCTTTCACCCTGTTCTTTCATCCGTGTCTCCTTCTCCCCCCTCGAATCCATTAGAAACCGCATCACAAATATGAGCCAGCTGAAGAGGTAGTTGAACCCGGCGTGTTCTGAACACACCGAGTTCACCTGCGCCACTTCCAGACTGCCCCGCCTCTCTGTTCCCTAACTCCCTCCTCTCTCTCCTGTCCCCCCAGCGAACACCCCGGTCAAGTCTGCACTGTCCCCACGCAACGGACAGAGAATCTGGGGTCAACGAGGGGGGTCACCTGTCTGTCTGCCCCTCCTCCAGAGTACTGCGGGAGACTCGGTAAGGCACAGGTTCTCTCTGCCAAAAACTGACCTGGTGCCAAAAACAGTCCTATCTGATGTTGGATATCACCACTTGTGTCATGTCTGTACAAAATGTCGTATAGGACCGTTTTTGGCACTAGGATATTTTTTGGCCAGACAGTACCACACAGAACCAACACACGAGGCTAGACGCACCATGCCAGACGCACACCTTTTATAAATAAATATATGAACATATGAAGACAAATAAACATATAATGAAACTAATACAGTGTAAACATTCCTAAACTGTATCTCTCTCTCACACCCTCACTGCTCAGTGAAGCATCTGGACTCTGATTATTATAATATTAGTTAAATCAGGTCAGATCCAGAGAGCTAAATCGCCTCTGCAGTCTCTCCAGAGAGAGCCATCCTCCCTGCTAAAAGAGGGATCGTCTCCTCCACTTAACCTTCTGCCCTCCTCTGTCTCTCCTCCCACGCTTCCCCCCCTCTCTCCCTTTCTCTCTCTCTCCATCACATCTCTACAACACACTAACCCAGTCTCTACAGCCTTAGAAACTTACAAGTGCCAAGGGCAAAACTCGGGAATATGTCTGATGGATTATTCTCGAAAAGTTACATTCTAAATACGGACCATATGACCAAGCAGCAACGAAATCTTTTTGTCTTTTGATTATCTCTCTCCCTCCGAGTCTGTCTCCCTTCTCTCCCTTGTCCCCGGACATGTCGTCGCCAAGTCTCTCACGTTCGGCGTGGCGTGGACGGAATAGATGAAGGTACATCGCCTCTTATCTGTCCGTCTGTTGCAGTCGACTGTCTGTAGACTTTGGGCCTTAAGCATCCTGTGAGTTTACCACATCCAGCGTGTGCAACCAGCCTGAGCCCCAAAGGCTTTGTGGGCGTTAGGCTTGTGTGTTGTGTAGTGTGTTGTGTGTGTGCGTGTGTGAGTCTCTGTACCGTCCTGTGTCTTATCAGCAGTTGTGCTGTATGGTTACAAGAGTGCGTGTGTGTGTGTGTGGGTGTCAGTGTGTGTCTGTGTGTGTGTGTGTTTTGAATGTGTTCGGTGTTTCGTGCATGTGTGTGTCATGTTTCTGTGTCTCTGTGTGTGTTTTGTGTGTGAGTGACCCACTGCCTCCACCACATCATACTCCTCTCCCTCAAAATCGTTGTCAGAGTCGTCGTCCTCTGGGTCAGGATGCAGCGCCTGACACTCACACAGGCTGAGAACATGCTTACATGCGCACACAACACACACACACACACAACACACACACACACACATACACACACACACATACACAAACACACACACATACACACACACGCACGCACACCCAAACACACAAACACACACACACACGCCAACACATACACACACACATGCAAACACATACCTGCATGCCTACAAACACACAAACAGCTCTGGAAATAAAATGGAGACGACTGCAGCCTTACCTTTTATCTGTTCAAACAAGCAGGTCGTTTGGTACCACGCTGTGTGTATCATAGTTCCACCTTCTTTCTGGTTCCCTCTCAGCTGTCTGGGTTTAAACAGACAGCCTATATGGTTCATCATGCAAATATCAACTGTCTGTCAATGGACCCATGACACAGAACGTACCTCTTCAATACAAAAACAGTTATTAGTTCCATACAAAGAGCAGGACGACTCATGAACCAGAGCGTAGAAACAGGGGGGGGGGGGTCGACTGGTCATCAGGTATAAAACAAAAACACAAAAAGAAACATGGTTGTTTTATAACAGAGAAACTGGGGCCCCTGGAGTCAGTGATCAGCCGGACTGCTGAGGCAACATCACCACTGAGCTTAATTTAGAATTGGTTGTTTAATTGACATGTGTGGATCTAGAGGTGAGGACCAATCACAGCAAAGAATGCGAGCCTCAGATCAGAACCAGCTTCTCTATCCCTTAATGCACCTGGAGCGCTTTAAACGGCAGTCAGGGTCCATCTGCAGAAAGCAGAAAAGGACTTTGCTTAAATGTTTGTTTATAATTTCAGATCGACATACAGCGGTTGAAGAGGATTCTGGTTGAGTTCGAACTTCTCAATCACCATGATCCACATGTTGCGTTTTTAAATTTAAATTCCTCTGCTGACGACACGTCTGAAATAAGGAACTGATATTATAAAACTTTAAAGCTGTCTGTAGTGCCTTCTGGTGTAACCTGAAAAAGGATCATCCTCGGAATGTCTACTATACCAAATACCCAGTATTTTAAAAGCCGTCACGTTGCTGCGACACAATTCTCATTCAGTCTGAAAATCATTTTACGAATTATCTAATATAGTAACATCTCTCTCC
>BROE01000014.1:16449522-16470895 GCA_036571765.1 Plecoglossus altivelis
TTGGGGAGCTGCACCGGTCATATTCGTTCGATCCTCTCTACTATCCGATTTTTTAGAAAATCAAAGAAAAACTCCCAACACAGACAAACGGACATTCCGAAAGCTAAGTAAAAGAGGTGGCCAAATCTAAGAATCGTAATTTCCACTTAACCTAAGTGCGGTTTTGGTTACAACTTTTACATAAAGAATAAGCTCGTTGCATATCAGGCGGAACAATCTTCCATAATTATTTTATCCTGGTTCTTCCCGCACTGTTGGTTTTCTGGCTGCGGCTGAGGATTTTCTGTTTGTGAGCGCATCACGAACCCCTTTCCTGCGGGCTCCACTCTTTCCCGGTCCCTCTTTTCTTTGGCAAGTCAGTATCTTATGTTCTCAAAATTTTTCTCCAAAAATTAAAAATAAAAATACTACGGGTCTTGGCGGCAGAGTGAAGACTAGCCCGTTAACCTGGTCCCACGTTAAAGCCACTCTCCGCTCTGGTCCTCCATAAGCCCCCTCGTATCCTTTCTACAAATCTCTCTCATCTTCCCCTTGGAGCGACTGGTCTTCTACTCCTGATCGTCTTCTGTTCTCTCCCCTCTCATCTTCCTTCTCCATCGCTCCGAGGGGGCGTTCCTTCCTTTTCTCTTTCCCAGCGAATTCTCTCCCGAATTCGGCTATCTCTCTAAGACATCCTACTCCCTCTCCCACTCTGCATCTGCTGACTCCCTTGCTCCAACCAACCCCTCCTCCCCTCGGTCGTTATCTTTCGTCTGTTGTCGCTCTTCTTTGTTCCCAGCTCCCCGTCTCTTCACTACATTCAGCATCATCCAGCGAAGGCCCTAGCGACGGCCGACCGTTCTTAACCCCGTGTACAGTATATTTTAGATCACCCACCCATGTGACCTCTGGCATCTTACGAGAGACGTTGTGTAGGGGCGTCCGGAGGCTGATTGCAACTTCCAGATTCTTACGCTACAGCCGGGGTGGGGTTCCCTAGAAGCGGAAAGAGGGGGGCGCGCGAGCAGGAAAACCCGCAGATTGGAGAGAAGAAGCTATCTCTCGGATGCTTACCGCCGTACGAGACTAGATAAACCCGGGGCCACAGGGAAGGGTGTATAACGGAGAAGATGACGGGGAGAAGTCAGGGGGGGGAACCCAAAGTTTTTTTTCAGAGGGTTTTTTTTAAGATCTCAGAAAAAAAAGAGAACGAAAAAAAGAGGAGAAAGAAAGAAAGAAGTACACTAACCCCCAAAGCCCACCACTGGGGGCCACCGGCCGGAGTCACGGGGGTCGAGGCGAGGGATAACCGGGCCATCCACCGTGCGAGTGTGCTTTGCACTAGAGTGTTTATTATGTTGAGATACGTGGGGGATGCCGTTTCTGCAGCGCCAAAAAGGTTGTAGGTTACGAAAGAAAACCCCCTTATTCTCTTTTTTTTTTTTTCCTTTAATCACCGCGATAGATCCATCCGGACTACCCCGCTCAGGAATCTGCCCATAGACAACTTCAACGCACGGGTCAGAGATACGCCTGTGTCCGGCCAACTGAGTCGCTTAAAACGACCACAAATCTTGTCCCAAGAGGCAGGAAACCATGAGGCGAGAAGCGAATTAAACATGAGAGATTAACAGGGAAGAGAAAAATAACCTGAGAAGATGAACAGAAACGTCCTGCTCAGGATCACTCAAACTCTTTTTTTTTCTTGCTTAACTCTGCTTTCCTTTTGCGACTTTCGTCTCAACTCTTCTGTCACTCTCTACGTTCTCCCCTCCATCTCTCTCTCTCTCATCTCCCTCTCTCTCTCTCTCTCTCTCTCCCTCTTCTCCTGTCTCAGCCTCTCTCTCTCGTCCCTCTCAGCTCCATCTCTCCTGTCACACGACTGACCGCTCTCAGATGCTTCTCCTTGCTCCTGGTTGCCGCGGCGATACCGCCCTCCACCTGTAACCGGGACGATGGCAAACGCGAGGGGCAGGTGGAAGCCCTCTCCGCCCCGCTGTCCGTCACCGCCCAGGCCACGCCCACGCCTCTCTGGGCGGTGGACTGGGGCCCGACGCACCCCCTGCACCCCACTATACATTGAGCACGATGATGGCGGCCTCAACTTCTCTGCCACCAGGCGAATCGACCTCTGACCACACGACTGCCGCGCATGAGAATCGAAGGTCAGACGACCTTACCAAGCAGGCCCGGACTCGTGCAGCGGAGACTTTTAGGCCGCCTCACACGGTGTTGTCGGACCGAGCACGGAAAAGTCTCCCATGAGTCGGTGTTGAGAGGCCATGGACGCGGCGCCATGCTAGGGACAGTGAGGACTGAGACGAGGAGAGGAGGAGACGGAGACGGAGGAAGGTGGGCACTGTCTGGAGTTGCTGCTTGGCAGAAATACAGGGAAGATGAAGGGTGGGTCTGGAATCCCAGAGACACTTAGAAACTGAATAACAGTTAAAGAGGACTCAAAGGGAAGGAGCTATCCCAGGGAAGATGTACGGCTTATCCTGCGGGGCCTGTTCGTTACTGTGTCTGTGTGCTGCGTCGGTTGTTGTGTGTGTGTGTTGTCTGTGCGTGTGCGTGTTCATCTGTGCCGTGTGTGTGTGTGCTGCGTCTGTGTGTGTGTGTAAACAAAAGATACAGGGTGTGTGTGTGTATACACGTGTGTGTGTGCGTGCGCGTTTACAATAGTCTGTGTGAGTATGTGTGTGTATGCCTTGCCCGCGGTTTCACGACTAAGCCCAATGAACCGATAAAACGTGTGTGCGGCCGTCTGTATGTGTTATAGTCTCAGTCACCATCTCGCACACGGTGTGGAGTGTGTACTTATTGTAGTGTGTAATCGTGGTGGTGTGTGTCTGTGTGTGAGCTGTGTCCTGTGTGCGTCTGTGTCTGTGCGTGTGTCTATGTGGTCCTTGTGTGTGTGCATGTGTTGTGTGTGGCCTTTGTCTGTCTGTGTGTTTTATCTGTGCCGTTTGTTCTTGATGCTGTGTGTCGTTCTGTGTTGTGTGTAAGCTCGGAATGATGTGGCCGGACGGGGTGGGGGGGGGAACCGTGAGAATTTCCCTCACAGATGGTTCATATGCATCCTTTTTACTGTGACCGTGGGGACATAGATTCACATTGTGCTTTGACTTGTACTGCGGGTGATGATTCACAGGGCTCTTCTGTACATGCTAGAACCATGAGATCACAGTCTTCGTGTACCGGGGACATGAGATTCACATGTCTCTGTACTGCGGATGGGGACATGAGATCACCATGTCTTATAGTACTGTGGGGACATGAGATCGAGACAGGTGCTGCTGACGTGTGACTGGGGGAGCATGAGTTATCACGTTGGCCCGGGATGCAACTAAGGCGGTGAGCGGATGAGATCACTCGTGTACTCTGTAGCTGGGAGACAGTGCACGACTCTATAGCATGCTGCTCGCCTGTACTTCTTGTAGCGGCTGACATGAGATCGACAGTTGGGGCTCATTACCGGGCACATTGAGGTCACGATGTCTCAGCGTCACTGTGGGGGACATGAGATCACATGTCTCTGTACTGGGGACATGAGATCACATGTCTCTGTACTGGAGACATGAGATCACATGTCTCTGTACCGGGGACATGAGATCACATGTCTCTGTACTGGGGACATGAGATCACATGTCTCTGTACTGGGGACATGAGATCACATGTCTCTGTACTGGAGACAGGAGATCACATGTCTTTGTACTGTACTGGGGACATGAGATCACATGTCTCTGTACTGGGGACATGAGATCACATGTCTCTGTACTGGGGACATGAGATCACACTGGTAACTGAACAGATGACGTCATGGGATTGGTCTCGAGGGCCAAACTTCCACTTAACGTCCAAAAAACCTCCGTCTTATTGACGTCTGCAGAACTCATTAGTGCCGACAGCAAGGGGAACATCACGAGGGTATAAGCGGTGTGTGGAGACGGTCTGTAAGGTAACTGCTGTGTGTGTGTGTGTGTGTGTGCGTGTGCGTGTGTGTGTGATTCCAGTCGACCCTCAGTTCTACGTGACGGTGACCATCTCTTCCCTGCTCATCCTGACAGCAGTCATCATCACAGCCAAACTCTGGTAAGAAACTGGCCTTTTTTTCTTCTATTTCCTCCTTCTGTCGGTCTCTCCACACAACGCCTCTTGGATACAGCAGCGTTCAAGTCCACTGTTCAAAGTGTCCAAGAGTTTCCAGTTCATAGTAGCTGATTCAGCAGTTGAGTTTAACTTACGGCGCTAAAAAAGCCTTCGCCTAAATATTTGATAAAAGCTATTGAACTTAGGACAACCGAATCGATTTCTCCATTTTAGAATCAGAATTGATGTTATTGAAAAGCTAAACAAACATGGCACCTTGCTGTAAGCCCCGCAGATTTGGGGAGGGGAAAATTAATCGTTTATTTGAACCTTTAAAACAAGGTTGGTGTGGTTTCTGTTAGTCTCTCACGTGACGAAGAGGTGTAGTCATGACAACAACTTTTTAAATTTAAGCTCATTGTACTTCAGATTGTTTGCACGTTGTACCTTGTCTAAACATGTGTAGAATACAGGTAGAATTACAAAGCCATGTCATCAAACTGACATGGTTGAAGTGTGTTGTAGGAGGAAGTAGCCTCTAAAGCTAAGCTGACACTGCAGTACATCACCATGGACACCCTGGACTTTTCCCTGTCACTGCTCAGGGCAACCCCTGATAATGCAGTAACCCTTCCTCACACACACACACACGCACGCACACACACACACACACACACACACACGTACGCACACACACACACACGTACGCACACACACACACACACGCACGCACGCGCACACACACACGCACACATCTCTGCTACAGACCCATTCTTTCATGCTTCTCTCTCTCTGTCTCTCTCTCTGTCTCCCTCTCTACCTCCCTCCTCTCTGTGTCTCTCTCCCTCTCTCTCTATCTCTTTCCCTCTCTCTCCCTCCCCCTCTCCCTCTACTCTCCCTCTCTCTCTCCCTCTCAGTCTTTCTCTCTGTTTCTCTCCCTCTCTCTCTCTCTCTCTCTCTCTCTCTTCTCTCTCTCTCTTCTCTCTCTCTCTCCCTTCCCTCGTCCTCTCTCCCTCTCCCTCCCTCTCCTCTCCTCTCCCTCTCCCTCTCTCTCTCTCTCTCTCTGTCTCAGTGAATTGGAGAGTCCTATCCATGTTCCCTTTGGCTTTCATTTAGCTTCCTCACCTCTCTAATCCAGCCGTCTTAGTGATCACAGTCCGGTCTTATCTCGTGGCCCAGTCTCCTATCTCTCCAGGCCCGCTGCTGTCTAGAGACACCAACCACAGATAAGCCTTCCACTCACTGAGTGCTGATACACGATAAGCCTGCTCCAGCCCTCCCCTTATACTCTGTCCTATCTGTCATCTCTCTCTCTCCCCTCCATCTCTCATCTCTCTCTCTCACACATCCCTCTCTCTCCTCTATTTCTCTCCCCTCCATCTCTCGTCTCTCTCTCCCACATCTCTCTCCTCTATTTTTTTCCCCTCCATCTCTCGTCTCTCTCTCACACATCCCTCTCTCTCCTCTATTTTTCTCCCCTCCATCTCTCATCTCTCGCTCGCATCTCTCTCTCTCTTTCCTCCATCTCTCACCTCTCTCTCGCATCTCTCTCTTTCCTCCATCTCTCACCTCTCTCTCCTCCATCTGACATCTCTCACTCCATCTGTCATCTCTCTCTCGCATCTCTCTCCTCTATCTCTCTCTTTCCTCCATCGCTCTCTCCACCTCTCCATCCTCCATCCCTCATATCTCTTTTTACATCTGTCATCTCTCTCTCTCCATCACTCATCTCTCTCCCATCCTGTCTAGTCTATTCTGTCTCTCTGTCTCTCTCTCTCTCTCTGACTGCATCAGAGACCTGTGCTAAGTGATGCTGTGTTCAGCTAACTTAATTAACCCTCTCACCGGGTCCTGTGTAAACCCACCCTGACTGATCTTAAATTGACTTTACAGTATGTACACACCCAGCGCTCCGGGGTTTTGCTGCAGCAGCACACTTAGGCTGTTGTAGGCTTCTGTTGCCATGGTCCCAGTAGTGTGTCGTTGTAAATATCACTAGGTGTTTAATTGGGGGAGTTGACGAGAATGTGATATGGATTGTGGAGCGAGAAAGCAGGAAACATCGTGAATGTGATGGATGACATCAAACGAAAAATCAATTGTCTTTGCGATTCTGATCACCAGAAACGCAGCAGCAGCAGATGATGGTGTGTGTGCGCTCGCGTGCGTGCGTTTGTGTGCGTGTGCGCGTGCACGTGTGTTTGTGTGTGCGTATGGAAGTGGAATGACTGGGGTGCGTGTGTGTGTAAGTAAGTGCTCTTAAGAGTTCTGTGCGCGTGACTTCGGAGCATGTGCCATCATCATAACTCACAGCAAACTTCCATTATATACCATCCATGGATCATGCTCTCTCTCTCGCTCTCGCTCTTTCTCTCTGTCTCTCACCCCATCCTCCCTCTCTCTCTCTCTCTTTCTCTGTCTCTCTCTCTTTCTCTGTCTCTCACCCCATTCTCCCTCTCTCTCTCTCTCTCTCTCTCTCTGTCTGTCTGTCTGTCTGTCTCTCACCCTATCCTCTCTCTCTCTCTCTCTCACCCCATCCTCTCTCTCTCTGTCTCTTTCTCACTCTCGTTCCCACCCTCCCTTATTTGCTTTTCCCTTCTTCACACTCTCACCTTATTTCCCTCTCTCTCCTCTGACACTGCATTAATGAGTCAAATGAGTGCATCAGCTCTCTGGCAGTGCCAGGGTAATGTGTTCTCTGAGTCCAAACGGCTCTGCCATTCCCTCTTCCCCTCTCTCCTTGCCCTTTCCCCTCCCTCCCCCCTCCATCCTTTTTTCTCTCCCTCTCTTCCTCCTCCCCTTCTCAGCTGCTCACACGCTCGCCTCTTCCCTCCTCAGTTACGACCGCAGCTGTTCCCAGCACCCGCCCCCGCTTTCCCGCGGCGTGGCCCCCCCCCTCTCGCTCGCCCTCCCTCGCTCCCTCGCCGTGGAGGACAGCAGGCAGACGCTGCAAAGCACTCCGACCTTTACCGACAGGGAGAGGTAATGAGATGGTTCACCCAGCTCACCGGTCTGTGTGTTTTCAACTTGATTTTGTGTTTACGTTTGTGCGCGTGTGTTTATGGGTGGCGCTACTTCCTGCTCGTGCGTCCGCCGTCCTTGTCTCACTAAAGTGTATATGTGTCTAATTGGCAAGTAGTGGTATCCTCTACGGACAGCACAGGCCCGGAGTGTGAAGGCTGAAACGCACAAGCGTTTCAGAATGTCTTCTGGAGATGAGTCACGCAGTCTTCACAAACAGCTAAAGCACAATCCATGAAATGATGCTTTTATGGGATGGAGGAGGAGGAGGAGGAGGAGGGGGGGGGGATTTAAAGTTAATCTCAATCAGGATAATTGGGCTCCAGTCCAATTCTCCTCGTTTCGTCTCTCCTCCTCTCTCCTCCTCCGTCAAGATCTCCTCCTCCTCTTCATCCCAGCCGTTCCACTTTCTCTCTCTCCCCTCTACTCTAGTTTTCCGCCTCTTTGCTTTCCCCAACCCACTTCCCTCGATTGCCCCTCTCTCTTTACTTTCCCCAACCCACTTCCCTCGCTTGCCCCTCTCTCTCGTCCTCCTAGTCTCCTTCCACTCCGCCATCCCCCCCCCGCCCCCCTCCTTCGTCACTTCCCTGAGAGAAGATCGGAGACGATCATCTCATCTCGCTGTCTCTCTCTCAGCTGATGTGTGCATGTGCCTCCTGTCTTCCACCGCTGCCGTTCTCTCTCCAGCCCTCCTACCCGCTCCTCTTCGACGCATCTCTTTCACTCACTTCCTCTCTCCCTCACTTCCTCTCTCCCTCACTTCCTCTCTCCCTCAGGATACCTGTGGTGAATCTCTGAGGGCGCCCCTTTCCGATTTGATACCCATTTCCACGGGACACGAAGATGAACACGGACGCCACCTGAGGGTGTGCCTTCGGCGCCCAGTGATTCCTCTCAGACTGTGAAATGAGATCAGGTCTCCCTGTATCCAGTGATTGCCTAACCCCCCCCCCCCCCCCCCCCCCCCCCTCCTCCTGACCTTGTCTCTTGTCCCTCCTCCATCGCGCGTCTCTCTCCTCTCTCTTCCTATTGCCTCCTCTGTGCTTCGGTGTAAATCTTTTCGTTTTATATGGCTCTGTGTCACTGTGGACTGTTGGTTTATCCCCTGGACTAGCACCCCACATGGTTAAGAGCCTTGTTTACATCCTAACTAATTTGTAAGCAAAAAAACCCTAGAACCAAAGATCACCCACATCAACCCACACCTAACCCACCCCACCGCCCCCCACAAATGCCCGACTGAGGAGCATACCTAGTTGATGACTTTTCACACAGCGCCGTTACACCTATATTACCGTCACTAGTCTTCTGACGTCTCGCAGCTCTTCCGTTCGAGGAGATGGGAGGAGTTACGTTACCATACCAGAGCGGCTTTTCCATCAATACAAGTATGATAAACAGTGTGCATGTTCTCCCATTGTATGGGAAGCAGGGAGGGGGGGGCGAGGAGGAGAGGGGGGGCAGGAGGATTCACAAAGTAGTTGCTGTATGTCGTTGCAGAAGCCAATCAAGACACCCTAAAACTCGGGCCGCTGAGCGACCCCCCCCCCCCCCACCCCACATCAACCGCTCGACGATGCAAATAACGTTGCTTCCGCCCTGCAATCTTCGAGTGCTTGTTTTTCCCCCCCCCCATTCCAAATGCTTCGATATTGTTTCTTAATTATCGGCTGCTTTTCATCACATAGTGGCCTTTTAGTTGTTGTGCGTTTTTGTTCAGCTTTCATTGAGGTAGGGATTGTGCAGAGGTATAGCAAGCTTTGGAAATAAAACGTTGAAAGCGTGTGGGTGTACGCTCAGACAACAGTGTATATTTGGATGATTTCAAATTGAAATGTCATGCGTATGGCAGTGCTGAGGGGTTGATTATTATTGTTTGTACGGTTCCGCGGCTTCAGTTTTACCATTTTAGTCTCTATTCAGAGGCTCTTCAGCCGTTCCAATTTCCAAATGTTCGAGTTTGCGTAGTTTATCGAGCGAAACATTTGAACTTCCTTAACCAGTTTTGGGAAACGACTCTCGGGGCTTCCGCACCTAGTGCTGCGTCATCCTAATCTGTGACCTGTGTATTACGAGCGTCCAGTGACGTGTGGTTGACAGTTACATTCCTGTAGATGTGTGGTTCTGTTATACGATGGAAGCTCAATAAAAGACAACTGGTGTTTTACCTCCGTGTTTGCCTCTCTCTCTCTCTCTCTCTCTCTCTCTGCGTAGCGGGACCCCTGGTCGAATATAAATCCAGATTAGCGCTGGACGAAGTGGGACAGAGGTGGATTATAGAGGTACAAAGGGAAACGTCTCAATAGTCTTTTTAACAGCGTTCTCTCCTGCCACGGGCTGCACTCGACAGATACGCTCAGACGGGGAAGATCAAAGCTACAGCAGGAAGCCTCCAAAGGCTTCGGATTCCTCCGGCCTGCCCGTTCGCACAGACGCGTCTACGGGAGACACAAGCAAGGATCCGGGGCAGGAGGGAGCGATGCTAGCTCATTCACATTCACCACCAGTCATCTTATCGGTGGGCCTTTTGTCCGGGTATTTTACTGATCGTTCAGAGTAATTGATTGGCTGAAGTCCACTCCGAAGATTTAACGGCTGGCTAGTTATGAGAGTCCGCCCGTCGTACGACGCAGACACTACAGCAACAACACACGCTCGCGCGCGCACACACACGAACGTGCGCAAAGTCATCAAGCCAACAAAGTAGAGATCAGTTACTGGTATAACACACAAAACGACACGTCCACGTTGACACACACACACACACAACTAGGTACACACCACAGTGTACAGCTGCTAGAATTCACAGTGCTCCATCTGCTAAGAACAGAACAAACTGTGAAACGCTAAAGCTCAATCACGCTGACTGAAATTAACACCGCTATTAATAGAAGGAGCGAAAGAGGAAGAGGCTGAGAGAGAGGAAGAGGCTGAGAGAGAGGAAGAGGCTGAGAGAGAGGAAGAGGCTGAGAGAGAGGAAGAGGCTGAGAGAGAGAGAGGAAGAGGCTGAGAGAGAGGAAGAGGCTGAGAGAGAGGAAGAGGCTGAGAGAGAGGAAGACAGAGAGAGGAAGAGGCTGAGAGAGAGGAAGAGAGAGAGAGGAAGAGGCTGAGAGAGAGAGGAAGAGGCAGAGAGAGAGAGGAAGAGGCAGAGAGAGAGAGGAAGAGGCAGAGAGAGAGAGAGAGAGGAAGAGAGAGAGAGGAAGAGGCTGAGAGAGAGAGAGGAAGAGGCTGAGAGAGAGAGAGGAAGAGAGAGAGAGGAAGAGGCAGAGAGAGAGGAAGAGGCAGAGAGAGAGTAAGAGGCAGAGAGAGAGGAAGAGAGAGAGATGAGGAAGAGAGAGAGAGTAAGAGGCAGAGAGAGAGGAAGAGGCAGAGAGAGAGAGGAAGAGGCAGAGAGAGAGGAAGAGGCAGAGAGAGAGAGGAAGAGGCAGAGAGAGAGGAAGAGGCAGAGAGAGAGGAAGAGGCAGAGAGAGAGTAAGAGGCAGAGAGAGAGGAAGAGGCAGAGAGAGAGGAAGAGAGAGAGGAAGAGGCAGAGAGAGAGGAAGAGGCAGAGAGAGAGAGGAAGAGGCAGAGAGAGAGATGAGGCAGAGAGAGAGGAAGAGGCAGAGAGAGAGGAAGAGAGAGAGATGAAGAGGAAGAGAGAGAGATGAAGAGGCAGAGAGAGAGGGATGAGGTGAAAAGGGGTGGGGTGGAACAGGGTTAAAAAAGAATAAGATCATAATTTCCTTGTCTCCATCCGTCTATTTTTCTCGCAGGGTGCAGAGACTTAATTGCTACCATTAACGTCATGCAGGATATAGAGGGAGCCGTTTGGGAGAAAACAGGGACAGGAGAGGAAAGAGTTAAAGCCGAGAGAATGAAAAGGGGAAAGATGGAGCTAGAACAGGAGACGGATAGGATGAGAGCGGGAAAATGACATTCGCGGCACGTGACGCGACGACAGCCAGGCGATTCTGACAGGCGATTTCGCTACTGAAACGGAAACCTCCTGTTATCCGGTTATCAAATATGAATGCCGCTAGAGCGCGCGTGTGCGCGCGTGTGTGTAACCATGTCGGCTGAACACAAGGGAAGTCGGATTCCTTCTTTAGGGAGATGCCCTAATTAATGGCTTGACCTCTTAACTGATAGCCCCCTTCTGTGAGTTAACATTTAGTAATGCGCCCTCCAGAGATGCACTTTGAAGTGCACTTAGGAGACAGGAAATGACAGAGACATTAATGAGGAAGTCAGGATTATTATTACATTATTAGCACAGGAGGATATTTTATTCCTGATTATGTTTAAACAAATTCTCAGCAGAAAAAAAACAAACAAATAAAAAAAAAAGAGGAAAAAAACAAAACAAAAAAAACGAAACTAAATCTTGTTTTAAAACAATACACACGCTCACACACATCAAATACACTTATTCGGATTCACTGCATGTTGCTATACGTCTAGACTGGCTAGAGCAACTCTGCGTGGGGGAGAGTGTGTGCTAGTCTGTCTTTGAGTCTGTCCATGTGTGTGTGTGTGTGTGTGTGTGTATGTGTACACAAGTTAGAATAGAAGTGTATGTGTATATACACAGTGCAGATAGTCTGTCTGGTTAAGTACAACTGCCGGAGTGGTTGTCAAGTCTGTCACACTCCTGGTGTTCTGCCTGACTCACTGAAGCCTGTGTGTGTGTGTGTGTGTGTGTGTGTGTGTGTGTGTGTGTGTGTGTGTGTGTGTGTGTGTGTGTGTGAGAGAGAGAGAGATGAGAACCCTCATGAGAGAGACTGAATTTTTCCCTGTCTGCTATTGTGCGTATCTGTTTGTGTACAGTGGTCACAAAATCATGGCAGAGTTTGTGTGTGTGTGTGTGTGTGTGTGTATCAGTGAGTCAAGATGTCCGTGGGTGGATCAGCGAGGGTCTCGCCTGGCCCTTGCTTTGCCGGGGCCTCTGTCCTCAGTTAGACTTCGACCAGATCTTCCCGCTCCCGCGAAGCCTGACCAGAACACCAAAACAAACCAGATCACATTGTCATCGGCAGACAATACGACTCATTCTCACCGTAACAACACGATCCACGCGCACGCTTGGTGAATCAGCTCCATGATGTGTTAGCTATGTGGATGTGTCTGTTTGTGTTGGCAGGTCTCTGGTCCGCCACCTCTCCTCATCTACTCTACAACACCTTCTTACAAAAAATCTAAAGCCCACGTCCACTTTGGTACGATTGTTCCCTGCCCGCTTTCCTAGGCTGTCAAGGTGCCAAAAACACAAAGTAAACAGTGATCATTCCTTATTCAGCTGGAGCAGCAGAGGGATGCTGGCAGGAGCTCGTCACACTGACGAAGGAGCCTGTCGTGCTTTTAGGAAGCACCTGGAGGGCGTGGCCATTCAGTGGCCTTTTCCCAGAGCGGTACAAGAGTGAAATAAGCGAGTGGTAATTGGGCAAGATGGAGGAAGGAGGGATGGGAGACCCTGCCAGACAGGGTCAGGAACAGAACAGGAGCCGTCTGGGTAGTTAGACTGCTGCATGCACAAGCACGTTCAGGAGCGGAGGAGCATACAAGCGCGCGCGCGCACGCATACATACAGCTAATGGAGACGCGCACTCACCGCTAATGGAGGCGTGCACGCACAGAACGCCAATGCAGACGCACATGCAGACGCACGCACACACACACACACACACACACACACACACACACACACACACACACACACACACCGCTAATGGATACGCACACGCACGCACATGACGCTAATGCAGACGCGCACGCACGCAGACAACACTAATGCAGATGCACATACGCACACAAGTGCACGCACACCACTAATGCACACCCACGCACACTGCTAATGCACATGCACACTGCTAATACGATGCATGCGCACACACACCTGCACGCACACACACGCCTGGTTTCTCAAGTAAGCACGCATGCGTGTGCCCACACCCACTCACAAACACACACTCACACCCACATTCTCACACATAGACAGCTGGCTTTTTAATTGATGTTGATCGGGGAAAAAATGAACTAAAAATACATGAATGAGAAAATAAACTAGAATAATAGTGATTGTAACTGTTCCTGACACTGGACATCAGTGTTGGCCAACACTTTAATTAAAGGCAGAGTTAATTACCAGCCAGGTGTGAATTTGAGCTGGGAATAGCTTTGAGATTTTTTACGTTGTATTTTCGCATGAAAAGAACCTACCAAATTTCCCCTGTGACTAAAGATGCAGGCTTAAAGGGAGGGTAGGCGTTTCAGAGTTTTAAAGGCCTGAAACACAAACCTCCCACCCTCACCCTTTAAAGATTTGCCGATCTGCTAGGATGATCGTCAAATAATGGTCAAATCTATCTTGCAGAAATAAGAAGTATTTTTTCGCGGAAAAACACGAGGGTGAAGCAGTTGACACGAGAAGCGTGGACCAACTTACCCTTTCACCTTGGAACTTTTCTTGCCTGGTTGCCGTGGTTCCTGGGAGGAGGCGGGGTCTCTGGGTTCGGCCGGCTGGTCGGCATCCTGATTGGACGCAGCTCCTGCAGGGGCAGGGCCGGACGAGGGGGAGGCGGAGCTGGTCTTTAATGTTTTCTGCAGGTTTGACACCTGCGAGGAGGAGGGAGAGAGACAAGCTGCTTTACACATCGCGCCTCGTCAAACTGAAGATGACAGATGAAATGGCATCTACGGCTGCAAGCCTGGATGACAGCTCTAGACGATGCTGGTAGGCTGTCGGATAAAAGAACACTACGAGAACATTCCGGAAGCTTCAAGAAAAGAGAGAGTTCTTTCTGACCTCTGTTTCCACCTGAACTTTGACCTTCAGCTGGCTCTCTCTGTACTGGTTGGCTCTGGTAACCTGCTCCTCAATCCCACACAGAACTGCTTCACAGCCCGAACACCTGAAGGAGAGGAGGGAGGGAGAGAGGATGGGAGAGGAGGTAGAAAGGGAGGGAGAGGAGGGAGGGTGTGAGAGAAGGGAGGGAGAGAGGGAGGAAGGCAAGGGGGCAAGGAGGGAAGGAGAAAGGGAGGGAAGGGGGCAAGGAGACAGGGAGGGAGGCAAGGAGGGAGGGAGGGAGAGAGGGAGGGAGAGAGGGAGGGAGGCAGGGGGGCAAGGATGGAGGGAGAGAGGGAGGGAGACAGAAAACAGAGAGACAACCACCCCCCTGTCAACCACTGCTGAAAAGCCCCCCTGTTCCAGAAGATGTCCACAGTGGTGCCCTCACCACTCCTGCAGCGTGTTGGCGATGTTAGGCAGCTCGTTAGGCCCCAGGTCCCGGCCCACGCTGCAGTCCACCTCCACCTGCTGGTTCCTCTGATCCAGCTTGCCCTGGATGATGTCACAGTACACGGCCTCGATCAGCAGGTCCTCCAGCTCACGCACGTTCTTCAGCTCCAGCTGCTGCAGCAGGAGGGAGTATGGCAGGCACTGGGGCAGGACCACAGGAGGACAGAACAGTCAGGAGCTTGTCAGAGACACAGACAGGCCGAGAGAGAGAGAGAGAGAGAGAGACAGGGTGAGAGAGCGACAGAGAGAGAAAGAGAGAGAGAGAGACACAGAGAGAGCGAGATAGAGAAAGACAGAGAGTGACAGAGTGACAGAGCGAGAGAGAGAAAGACAGAGAGACAGAGAGAGCAAGAGAGCGAGAAAGACAGAGACAGAGAGAGCGAGAGAGAGGGAAAGAGACAGTGAGAAAGAGAGTCAGAGAGAGAGAGAGTACATGATTAACAGTGACAGAAAAAAGAGAACTTTGAGAAAGTAGAGAAAAGAGGGGGCGAGATACAGATATATAAATATATATTTGCACACACATATACACACAGTACTGTGCAAGTGTTCTTAGGCATGAAAACACTCTTTTTTAAGTAAAGCTTTGAGAAATAATTAATGTAGGAAAAAAAAGCACTTTTATACCGCTGCACAGAAAATGAAGACAAATATATATCTATATAGATATAGATCTATATAGATATAGATCTATATCTTTATCTATATAGATATCTATAAGATATATAAAGATATATCTATATATATGTACACATATATATATAGAATTATATATTCAAGACTATATTAATAGAAGAAAAGTCTTGGGTCCCTAAGACCTTTGCACAGTATTGTACACCTTTCATTTACTCAGCCTCAGATGATGAGAGAGAGAGAGAGAGAGAGAGAGAGAGGGAAGGAGAGAGACACAGAGAGAGAATGAGAGAGAGAGAGACAGAGACACACACAGAGAGAAAGAGAGAGAGACAGAGGAGAACAGAGAAGAAGAGCAGAGAGAGACACAAGAGGAGAAGACGAGAGAGGCAGAACAACACACAAGGAAGAGAGAAAGACAGAGAGAGAGAGGCAGAGAGAGACACGCACACAGAGAGAAAGAGAGAGAGGCAGAGAGAGACACACACACAGAGAAAGAGAGAGGCAGAGAGAGCGAGGCAGAGAGAGACACACACAGAGAGAGAAAGAGAGAGAGGCAGAGAGAGACACACACAGAAAGAAGGGGGGGTGAGAGGCAGAGAAGAAGGACACACACAGAGAGAGAAAGAAGAGAGACAGACACAGAGAAGAAAAGAGAGAGAGACAAGAGAGAGAGAAAAGAGAGAGGAAGGAAAGCTGTGGAACTCAGTTCCACTTCACTTGGCCAGAGAAAATCCTCCAATAGCGTTTCCTCTGAAATTGTCCATGTAGCCTAAATGCCACGGAGAGAGTTGGCCGTTAAACAAGCTTTTATTGGACAATTAGGGAATGTGGGAGGAACAACCATGCAGGGACGCCTCGAATCAGCGTCATCTGAATTAGAAAGACTGGACGGGAAGACAAAGAAAGAGAGAGGGGTGGAAGGAGCGATCGAGACGGAGAGAGAGGGAGGGAGGAAGAGGGGGGGACAGAGCAGAGTGGGAGGAGAAGAGAGGGGAGGAGGAGGAGAGAGGGGAGGGAGAAGAGGGAGGCGCAAGCAGAGTGGGGAGAGAGAGAGGAGGAGGAGGGAGGATGGAGGAGGATAGAGGGAGGAAAGAGGGAGAGGGAGAGCGGGTGAGGGAGGGAGATAGAGAGGTTGGCAGGGTGGGAGGGAGGGAGGGAGATGGAGGGATGCAAGAGGGGAGGCGAGATAGTGGGACAGAGCAGAGTGGGGAGGAGAGAGAGGGGAGGAACGAGGGAGGGAGGGAAAGGGAGGGAAAGAGGGGGACAGACAGAGTGGGGAGGGAGGAGAGAGAGAGGGAGGGAGGGAGGGAGGAGGGAGGGGAGGAAGAGGGGGGACAGTAGCAGAGTGGGAGGAGGAGAGAGGCGGAGGAGGGGAGGGAGGGAGGAGGAGAGAGTAGAGGGACAGAGCAGTGAGGAGAGAGAGGGGAGGAGGAGAGGGAGGAGGGAGGAGGGAGGGAGGAGAGAGAGAGAGGGGGACAGACAGAGTGGGAGGGGAGAGAGAGGGAGGAGGAGAAGAGGAGGACAGAACAGAGGGAAGAAGGGAGGGAGGGAGAAGCGGGGGACAGAACAGAAAGGAGAGAGGAGGGAGGAGCAGAGTGAGAGAGGAGAGAGAGGAGGGAGAGGAGAAGAGGAGGGACAGAAGCAGAGGGAGAAGAGGGGAGGGAGGAGAAGGGGGAAGAACAGAGAAAGAGAGGCGAGGGATGAGCCAGAGTGAGGAGGGAGAGAGGGAGGGAGGAGGGAGGAGAAGCAGGGGGCGACAAAGGAGAGAGACGGATGGAGAGAGGCAGAGGAGGGGAGGAGAGAATGAGAAAGTGGAATGAAGAACGGGGGAGGACAGAAGCAGAGTAATGAATGAATCAATTATTTACAGAGGCTATGGAGAAGGAAGGGGGCGTGAAGGAGGGAGAAAGGGTAAGGAACTAAGTGTAAGGATTAGAAGAATGAATACAGGCACAGATACCTAAGCATTAGCGCAAAGCAGAGAGGAGAGAGATGAGAGAGAAGAAAGTAAGAGTGTGTGAGGAGGGAGGATGGGACAGAGAGAACAGAGAGAGAAGGGAGGAGGAAGGAGGGATAAGAGAGAGAAGAAACGGAGAGAAGAAGAGGGACAGAGAAAGAGAGCACGATAATGAAACAGTGTTTCTGTCTCAAAACAATCCAATTCTTTTCTGCCTCCTCTCCACTCCAGCTGTTATAAATATAACCACTGGTGAAGATTGCTGACAGACTCTTGCAAAGTCAGTCTTTTATCTTAAGACGTCGCTCTTTGATCTTGTTAATGTGTCTTTCTGTTTCAAGGCACAGTTGTCTCGAGAGCCCGGCTGCTAATGTCATTAACATCAGAGGCGAGTCGCCCGTCTGTTTCGGGCCAAACTTGCTGAGCGCAGCGTTCAGAAGCGGCGTTTCAGGAGTGAAGACGTGTAGCAACTACTGGGAGCTTTCAAAGCATGGTGGCACCGTAGACCCTGAAGCATGTCGGAGAGAGCAGTACCTTGAGATTGGACGCCAGCGTGATGATGGAGAGGTGACGGAGCTTGTTCCTCTGGGCAGGGGTCAACTCAGGAAGAGACGCAGCTCTTTCTGGGGGGGGGGCAGAGAAACAGAGGAGACAGGAATACTCGGTCAGAGTGAGAAATCAAGAGTGTGAGAGGGAGACAGGTGGGGCAGAGAGAGAGGAGAGGAGACAGAGAGAGGGGGGGACAGAGAGATAGAGAGACAGAGAAGGAAGGGGGACAGAGAGAGGGGGACAGAGAGAGAGAAGACAGAGAGAGGGGGAGAGATGAAGAGAGGACAGGAGAGGGAGGGAGAAGGGAACAGAGAGAGAGCGACAGAGAGAGGAGGGAGAGAGGGAGAGAGGCGGGACAGAGATAGAGAGGACAGAGAAGAGGGGGACAGGAGAGAGGGGACAGAGAGAGAGAGCAGGACAGAAGAGAGAGGGGACAGAGAAGAGAGTCGACAGATGAGAGAGAGACAAGAGAGAGGGGACAGAGAGAGGGGACAGAGAGAGGGGGAACAGAGAGAAGTGGGACAGATGAGAGGCGGGGTTGAGTTAAAGCCGCAATTCGGCTAAGGTGAAAAGGGACCTGTCGAGCTGCTTGTTTGTAGGAGGGAAGAAGAGAGGTAAGAAGACAGGAGATGAGAGAGGACAGAGGAGCAGAGAGAGAGAAGAGGACGCAGGTAGCAGAGAGAGAGGAGAGAAGAGAGGAGAGCAGTGAGAGAGAGAGAGGAGAGAGCAGGTAGCAGCGAGAGAGAGAGCAGGAGAGAGGAGAGCAGAGAGAGGAGAAGCAGAAAAGCAGGAGAGGAGAGAAGGAGAGAGACAGTAGCAGACGCAGAGAGGAGAGGAGAGACAGCAGGTAGCAAGAGAGGAAGAGCAGGAGAGAGAGAGATGATGAACAGGAGGCAGAGAGAGAGGAGAGCAGAGAGAGAAGGAAAGAGAGCAGTAGCAGAGAGAGAGGAGTGCAGCAGTGCTTCTCTCCCTAGGGAAGCAGCTCAAACACTTTCCCAGAAGAAACAGTGACAGCTCCCCTCCGAATGCCACCACACACATCCACCACACACACACAATGCTAAAATTCCAAATATACTACTGACTTTTGCACTGCCAGGAAGAATAAGAAGTAGTATTTCTGACTGCTCCTGTTGCTGGGCTCAAGTCTGACTTACTGCCAGAGACATTACTGGCAAACAACATTACGGCTCCCTCATCTCAGCCATAGGCCTTCGCATCGGTAGGCCACAGACCCCCTGTCTAATTCCCTCCACAGCCAGGAGGGCTGAGCTAAAGGTTTTCCCCCATCAGAGAGTTAACCGAACTTGGGCGAGTAGAGCGGTTAATGAGTCCTCTCTGGCTCTCAGGGCAGCGGAGGACAGGGATGAGCAGGCAGGCAGGCGGCAGGCAGGCAGGCAAACAAAATACTTGCACATAATAAAAAACACTTTGATTGCAGACCCCATATTTATTGACTTGGCCTGCTTGCCACCTCACCACCCTCCCCCCCATACCTTTGTAGTCGCAGTAGGTTCCATAGGTGAAGAGGCTGAGGAGCTGGTAGACCGGTGCGTGGCCTGTCCCTCTGGGTAGGAGAGGAGGTAGGAGAGGGGACGGAGAGGAGTGGTGGAGAGGAGGGGGGAGGGAGAGAGGAGAGGGGGAGGAGAGAGGAGAGGAGTGGGGAGGGAGAGAGGAGTGGGGGAGAGGAAAGGGAGTGGGGGAGAGAGGAGGGGATTTGAACGAGCCATGAATAGAGAAGTAATGAATGACTTTGTGACAGAATAGAGCAGCGATACAGTGAAGTGTTTTATCTCAGAGCTGCAGGGTTAGCTTGGAATGGGTGCGCGTGTCTGTGCGGGCGTCTGCACGCACGCACGCGCGCACGCACGCGCGCGCGCGAATTCTAAATTAAGCTTGGAGTAATGACATTCCTATTCTGAGTCTAAATTCATATTACAAGACATATCAAAGTCATTTCCTGATCAAGCTCCGCCTACTAGTAATACACTCCTTGACCATCAATGAAAACGAGACATCGTTTAACGTATATTAAGGTTTGTCCTCTTTGCCGGTGATAAAGTCACCGTTTCGAATGATGAGATACTTATGATAAGTGGAACATGCTTCAAAAAGGCATATTTTTTTAACAACGTAGTTTCAATTATCCTGACAGTATCCTGCTATAAAAAGGATTAGGGATTGAATTCCTTATCCTGCATATATTTTATCGTGAATCCTCAGGGTGTATGTTACAATTAAACAAATCAAATGTTGATATAAAGCAGCAATACGTGAGAGAAAGAGAGTGTGGTGTGTGCTGTTGTGTGTGTGTGACTGTGTGTGTGTGTGTGGTGTGTACCTCTCTGAGTTGGTTAGCTCAGGATGTCTGAGAACACGTAGAGGCCCGGGGTCTCGAGCAGAGAGCTGACAGCCTGAGCGAGCGCAGACCCGGAGAGAGACAACAGCTGTTCCACCTCCATCTGACGCGAACACACACAGGCAGGAGGGGGACATGAACAAAAGCTGAGTAACTTGGATGATGATGATGATGATGATTCGTTGGGATCTCTTTCTTGTTAAAGAAAAGGTTTAGAGATTTAGAGAACGTGTGAGTGGACGTCAGACAGGAGTTGAGAAAGGGTCATGGTCGTTAGCTAAAAGTTGCCCGCCGTTGTTCGGACTTTCAGATGATGAAATCTTATCAGTTACTCAAAGAGGTTCGTGGCATCATTATGCATTCATACGGCTCTGTCGACCAAAACAATTCTATGGAGAGCACTTGTGGCGGGACTCCAAAAGAGTAATTTCATTTTCCGTCTTCATCATAAACTAACGAACACGAGCCTTCCCGTGGCTCGCAGATGATCAAATCCTGCTGAGCATGAGAGTGAACTTGAAACTGAACAAGACCCACCATGTTTAACTCTTAGAAGAGGCATCTCATGGTTCACTGTTGAAGCACAGCAACGTACGTCAAAATGATTGAAAAACTCACCAGTTACGAACGGGATAACTACCGCGACTATCTAGGTGAAGTTTCATCATAGCTAATATATGCTATGGAAAATAGTTCCTAAATGTGGGCCTGATTACTCTTTAGATATCAACCTAACTGTTTTCTGGATGGTTCGTTGCTACAAGTTATTTATTAATCGAAGTAACTGCTTGTCATTAGGTAATTTGTAAACTAGGGAGTACAGTGTCACTCGATTTCATCCAAACAACTGGCTAGGTAGCTTAGCTAAGTTACTGAAGTCTTGCTACAGGTTTAGCTAACGACTACCCGGGACGGAAGCTAGCAGCTAGCCTAATTGAGCGAGGCTTCCTGCAAGCGGTAGGCCTTTACACATTTTTACCAGTATTAACAGACTATTTTCTCAGATCAGATTGACATAATCGACGGGACACTTTTCCGTTATTAGAACAACGTCTGAATTGATTTGAGCGAAATACAAATGGTAAATAAATACCTTGTTTTGATCCACTGAAGTCGATATACTGTGTGCAAGATCGCTCACAATTCCGCTGTCATCCCACGTTTGACAACAAAGCAACGTCGTTTCTGATTGGGCGACACTTGAACAGGAGGAGGGGTGCGCGCACAGGAGAGATCAGCGCCACCCAACGGTACAAATGTGAACATCAACGAAATGATGTAACTAATTGGATTAATTTTACTTGAGTTTTACACACACATTGTGTGCCACATAGACCAACCTGAATGTTAAGTATCATTTTGTAAAGTCTCCCGAGAAAAAAAACGGAGTCATGTGTAAATTGCAAAAAAACGTGGTTAATATGTGGTATCCTTAAAATTTAAAAAATGTGCTCCCCATTTAAGCTATTTTTTTTTTCTTCCCCTCCTTTTTTCCTTTTTTTTTTTGTTT